>CAXITT010000320.1:183979-197854 GCA_964033795.1 Lymnaea stagnalis | reverse complement strand
ATATAATATTCTACAACCCCCCCAATTTTACCCCGCAGATTTATTTCAATATGTCACTATATCAAAAGACGAAAGAAAATATTACCCGCCAAACCCGCTAGCGATATTAAAAAAAAAAAAAGAAAAAAAAAAGAATCTCGTTTAGCGTAGTTATCGGAAATTTTATTTCGTGAAATCAGTGTCATCATATTTCCTTCGTATCCCATCTAAAAACTTATTTTTAGGGGTTGGGGCTACACATTTGAATTAATATGTTGTTACGCACTGGCTTCTATTGTGAGAAATTCAGTGGCGTAACAACGGCTTGGCATTGGGGCAGTTACCAAGGGCGCCGGCCTGCGCCAGTTCAAAAGGGCGCCGCTAAATCTCTAATTTTTAATTTTTTATTTAAACAAAAGGGCGCCAAAAATAAATTAGCCAAGGGCGTCAAAAACTCAGTTACGCTCCTGGATAAATTAATCTCTTGTTTTAAGTTATGGCTCGTTCACACAGTGCACAACTGTTACGCACTGACTTGTATTGGGAGAAATTAATCTCCTATTTTAATTTTAATTGGCTCGTTGTAAACAGTGCCTAACAAAGGACGATACCATAGAATCAACAACATTAAAGATACGACCCAAAACAGTTTCTAGTTACAATTAATTAAGATTTATTAAGTCTTGAGATAATTACAAAAGAAAAGAAAATATAATTACAATCTTCAACTTACAGTATGGTAGATCTTGTACCGGTACACAGTTAACACAGTTAGAATAATGTGCCAATAAATAATGCGAAATAAACACATATGAGCTCACAAATACACAAAGAATAAAACACGCCTCGTAAAGTTAATAAAATCTATCTGAATCTCTGTCTCTTCGTATCTGTCAATCCTTTATATGCATGTAGCGTAAGACGCTTCCAGAAGGATCTATGACGTGTTGTTTACATATCTCGGGTTAAGAAGTACATTCGAGAAGATACCCGGAGACATTCTACCCAATGCGTAATTGGAAGCCGATTGTAAACAAGATAAATCAAAGAGATTTAACCACGCCCACAACAGATGTTACTGTCTGCTAGGAGTGTACTACGAGGTCGAGGAAAGTTCACGCACAGGAAATTGTGCTACATAACAACAACAAAGGAGGATACCATAGTAAAATACAATAATTAAATTACGTCACGCAAAAACAGTTTCCGATTACAATTAGTAAGATTTTATTTAGTAATAATACGATTACAAAACAATAGAAATATAATTAAAAATCATCAACTTAAAGAGTATGGGAAAATCTTGTACCTGTACACCATTAGTACAATGTGCCAATTAATAATGATGAATGAAGAATGCGAATAAACACATATGAGCACACAAAGAATAATGCACGTCTCGTAATGACCAATGAAATTTTGCATTTTTCTTTAACATATTACTTAAAGGAGAAGCAATAACTGAGAAATATTTGCAACATTTTCTATAGTAACCTAACATTCCAAAAAATCTCATTAACTGTTTTCTAGTAGTGGGTGGTGGAAGTGATACAATAGCATTTGTCTTAGCTTTTGTTTTTTGAAAATGTCGATTAATTTGTTTTGAACAGTAAATTACAAAATGTCAGGATGGGTAAATGGAGAGAAGTGCCGAAATCTCATCACTCTTAATCCAGAGCATGAGCAGTCAAAGCTTCACAAAGAGCGCTACATCAAGTGGTGTGAATTGGCCATCAGAGTGAAGACAAACTAATCTGTCGAGTCAATTTTAAGTGATCAAACCTTAAGTGAAGCTGCACGATGGAGATCAATTCAGAAACAAAATTGGATGTCATAATGTTTCTGGGTAAACGTGGATACGCTTTTCGTTGCAAATCTGACCTGACAGGTGACCCCCACACAATGGACATTTTTTGAGGATTGCTGGAGCTGATTTGCCATTAATGATGCTATTCCCAAGGAACATGTGATTCATACTTACCAGTCACAAAAAAAAAAAAAAAATCGTTAATGACGTCAATTCCATGATCACTCTAATCGGCCTCAAATGAATTTGTTGGTTTTCGTGCTGGTAAAGTTGGTAATAAGTTTGCTTATTCCCAAGGAACATGTGATTCATACTTACCAGTCACAAAAAAAAAAAAAAAAATCGTTAATGACGTCAATTCCATGATCACTCTAATCGGCCTCAAATGAATTTGTTGGTTTTCGTGCTGGTAAAGTTGGTAATAAGATTGCTTATGAGAGTGAATCAGCCAAATATTTCTCAATAATGGTTTATACTATATGTGTCTGCAGAACCTGAAACTTGAGAGTTTTCCTTAGAGGATAGATTTTCAACGTTAGACGATTGTTTAACACACATTGTATCTGATGGGGCCGAATCGGTCCTTGAGACTCTCAAAGAATTGAATATTCTTTTTGGATTGCCGACGTCAGGGATATGACAATGGTGAAAACATGGCTGAAAAGTATAAAGAAGTTCAAGCAATTCTTCTCAAGCGAAATCCCTGGTGTGGCTTCTGACCATGTGGCTGTCACTCATTGAATTTATGTGGATTGAATGCAGCTTCAAGCTTGACTAATCCTGAGAAATTTTTTTGGAGATGTTTAAACAATGAGCCACACGAAGAAGTCCATTTGAGAAGATAGGCCGTTTTCCATGTTATTGGTTTTCTTTTAGCTGGACTCACAGTACGTTTAACAGGCGTTCAAGAGAACTCAACTATAGATGTTCAGATCCTTGTGGAATTATACCCCATTTGGTCTGAAGCGTAAAATGGAAGTTCTTTGCTTTGCCTTTTCCGTGCCATATTTTTCTGATGTTCATGAAACTGGCGTGTTGGAATAATTCTCTCATTTAAAACAAATTCAGCCAGCCAGCTATGGAGCTACCCTCTTTCTCCAAACTGAACATAATTTCACCATTTAAGCTGTGCTAAATTTTCGGATATGTGATCATCGCCTTGCGTATTTTTTGTTCAACTCCAGTAACTGTTTGCAAAAAATGGATAAACTAACTTAAATAACTGTATTTTCTACACATTGATAGTGAAAAGGTTGCTGTAATTTAACTCTAGTGTTTATAAGGTAACGCCTGAAAGAGGCTTGAGCCAGAACCACAACATTCAGACCACTGGAGATTTTGCTTTTAATGTGATGTTAATTTTTTTAAAGGTTAAAAAACAAATTACGAATGTAACTGCACTGACACACACGATGGACAATTTCATTTGCTCAGTAACTTTCAACATTTAAGGTAAGAATATGTAAATGCCCAACTGTTAAGGGCAATCGACATAATTTGCAATGGTAAAAGGGAAGACAGGTAATGTTGAAACGATTTTCGTTATTGTTAAAAAAATTAATTTCATTAATGCATATATATATATATATATATATATATATATATATATATATATATATATATATATATATATATATATATTGTATTTAGCACTAATATAATTTAGCAATATAGAATCCAATTATTTTTAAATGCAGATAACTCCAAATAAAAACCTTTATTCGGCAGGGTCTTAGAATCCAAACCCAATCCGTTCCAGAAACCCGTTCGCGTTGCAAATCGTTTGAGTTCAAGATATTTTTTAAAACTTGAAATAATAGAAACTGGATTAATCCGTTCCTGATTCCTATAAACTGTATGGATTCCAGTTCTTTTCTTTAAGTTCCCGAATGACCCCTTAATGGATTTAAACTTCTTTGTTTGAGTAGTAGTATCAAGCATGGCTTACACAAATCAATCGCGGAGGACCTTGGCTTGCTAACAAATAACCTCGGAATACCTTGTCTTTCTAACAAATCATCATGGAAGACCTTGCATGTATAGCCAATTATCGTTGAAGACCTTGGATGACTAAACAATTATCGTTGAAGACTTTTGATGTCTCCAATTATCGTTGAAGACCTCGGTTGTCTAACCAATTATCGTCGAAGAC
The DNA here is from genome assembly GCA_964033795.1 of Lymnaea stagnalis. Lineage (NCBI taxonomy): Eukaryota > Metazoa > Mollusca > Gastropoda > Lymnaeidae > Lymnaea > Lymnaea stagnalis. The sequence goes on along the minus strand of CAXITT010000320.1, from coordinate 193,916 downwards.
CTTGGATGTCAAACCAATTATCGTTGGATGTCAAACCAATTATTGGCTTGCTAACAATTATCGATGAAGACATTTCATCACTATCCAGGTATTTTCCCATTCATCTTAAATAAGAGTCCCACCCCCTTCCCCCAATTGTTCTATCTCCTTGACGTCACCGGCGTAACATCTTCCGCCACATCAGTTGCTTTGATAACTCACTTCAATTTTTTAAAATGATAAGAAGAGTCAATTTAGGCCACCCAACAAAGTACCGAGATCAGATCACTATAAGTAGGGTCGCTGGAACATACCAGAGAGCAATGACGTCACACACTGACCAGGTCAGTCTTAACGCAGATTTACTCTGGTAAATTGACACGCCCTAGAGATTCCAACAAGAAAAAAATGTGAAAATCCCAGACCAAAACCCTGAAGACCCCGTCTATGTGCCTGTTCATGTTTAGTCTCGGCTTTCTAAGATGGTACACTTTAGTTGTATAATTATATAAGTAAAAGAATCCTTAAAGTATTTTGAATTGAAGGGGTTGGGACACCTCCCATGGATTAATGGGAAAAATCCTTGAATTACTTAATGTTACAATATCCTCCAAAGATGTTGGCGTGAAAATATACTGATATAGAGAAAAATAAAATATAAAAAAATATAAAAAAAATAAAGATATAGTTCATAGCATAATAACCTAGGATTTCCGAGAAATAAATCGTTGAACTTATACCAAAAGTACAAATTGTGGTGTTCTATTTAAGCTGTGGGGGAGAAAACGTGCGTGCAATGCTGTGGTAACCTAACCCCTAGGTCAAATTCCACAACTCTGTTGGAATGTGAATTATCGGTTTCGTAAAGGCTTGGCACTCAAAGCCACATTTAGTATATTACCTACCACTAATGCTTCGCACTTCACATTTCGCGAATTTTTTATTTATTTTTGCGGTAGAATATGAAGACTACAGGGGAAAAACCACAGTTGTCCAATTTTACACATTTTCGCGTTTGTGTCCCTTTCATCGAGTACTGGTGCTTAACTATGACCTCTGAAAATATACAAGCGAAAACCCACCGTAGTCACCCGTTATTGAGGTATTTAAAAATAGGCTACAATGGAATAACAACCGATGTCCAATGTTTACAAAGGAAAAGTCACAGCTGTCCAAGTTATTTTGGTACAAACCAATGAGAATCTAGAGAAAAGTCACGTGACCGGCTAGCAACATTGCAAACAACAAACATGGCGGATGTTGTAGATAAACCGATCGTCACAGATAAGCCGAAGAAAAAACAAGTTACTGGACGAAAAAGAGAGTTTTCTCGAGATGAGAAGTTAAGAAATCATGTTACAGGGCCACCTTGTAACTGTAAGGTGCTAAAATGCTTCCAGATTACTACCGAAGATGACAGGTCAAAGATGATTTCCCATTTCAATTCGTTGAAAACAAAAGATGAGCAGGATGCATTCCTTGCCTCGCTCATTTCAGTTCATTCAGTTCAGCGTCGCCGTAGCAGAAAGGAAGAGCCAACAGAGGCAGAATTTCACAACCATTCTTATAAATACCATATGAATATTGTTAGAGATGGTAGATGCACTCGAATTGATGTGTGTGTCAAGGGATTTATATCTATATTTGATGTGACAGAAAACCGTGTCAGGAGAATCAGGGAAAGCCTAGCAGCCACAGGTGGGTTAACTGATTTTGTTTTAATTTAAACCAACCACTTTTTATTAATGGAAAGTATGTAAAGACTTTCTTTAATAAATGATAATCATTTTTGATATTACTGATATAGAACAAAAGAAGCCACTGCCACTATGTTAAAGTTAAGCCTTTAACTTAAAACTAAAACTTAGTAAAACTATTGTACTTGTACATGTTACATCTGGGCAAAAGACTCATAATCTTAACATTTTTTCCTCTGTTTTTTTAAATATATTTTAATCTAGAATACGAGAGAAAAGATGATAATAATAATAGAAATGTTTATAAATATATTAAATAATAGAAATATCATAACTTATTCTTTGTATTAAATTTTATTATTATTTTGTTTTTCCTAATTAGGTTTGCCATGCAAAGACATGCGAGGGCAACATAAAATCAGACCACATGCTTTTTCTGCTGTAGATGTTGATCTGATCATTCAGCATATTCAGTCATTTAGAGGACGTTCCTCACATTATGCAAGAAACAAGACCACCAGATTGTACCTTTCAGAGGACTTGAACATTTCTAAAATGTATACTATGTTCAAGGAGAAACACCCGAATCAAAAATGCTCATACGAAAGCTATCGTGGTATTTTTAACAGCAAATTTAACATTTCATTTGGGTATCCAAGGAAAGACACTTGTTCAGTATGTGACAAAATAAAGAAAAAAATGGAATGGGTAGACAGTCAAGTAGGCCTACCTGTCGAGTCTGATGGTGAAAACACATTATTAAGCCAGAAGAACGAGTTAAATGTTTCGCTTGAGCTCCACCAGAGGAAAGCTGAAGTGTTCTACCAGAGGAAAAGAGCTGCTCGATTTGAAGCACAACGCTCAAATGACTTTGAGGCAATCTGCTTTGATTTCCAAAAAAATTTGCCATGCCCCAACATTTCAACGCAGGATGTATACTACTCCAGACAGCTGTCATTCTACTCCTTCAACATCCATGTCCTTTCATCCCAAAAAGTTTATTTCTATTGCTATGATGAGACTGTGGGCAAGAAAGGCTCCGATGACGTGTGCTCAATGCTCCATGATTATTTCACAAATCAGCTGCCACATGAAGTGAAACAGATCAAGTTGTTTTGTGATTCTTGTGCTGGGCAAAACAAGAACTGGACTGTATTACGTTTTTTATATTATCTAGTTCATAAAACAGAGCGATTTGACAACATCACAATGTCATTTCCAGTTCGAGGACATTCCTATATGGAATGTGATAGAGATATGGCCAATGTAAATCAAAAGTTTCCAGCAGAAACACCAGCAGACTGGAGGAATGTTTTGCAGACCACACGTACAAAACCAGAGCCATACAATGTCATCAATATGACAAGTGACATGTTTTTGAAATTCACAGAATTTCTTAAACCACATTTTTTGTCAGTATGTCCTTTCCAGACCCGCTCGCTTAGAGAGATTCAGATCTCAAAGGGTCATCCTCACCTCATTATGTACAAGGACAGCTGGAATGGACCTTTCAGCTCTGTGCCTGTTACTCCCCGACAGGCTAGAGCATCCGGTCGTGCAGCAAGAGGCAGAAAGCAGACTCAAGCAGCCCATGTGGCTCAGTTATGTGATTATCCAAGGCAAGCCTACACAGCTCCTCTGCCCCTCTCCAGTGCAAAATTTAAAGACTTATCAAAGTTGAAAGATTTTGTGAGTGAGCGAAATAAACCGTTCTTCGAGCAACTGCCTCAAGATGACCTCAGCAGCCAGGAATCAGACCAAGAGCAAAGATCAGACTCTGACTCAGAATCATCAGAATCTTAACAGACTGACAGAAGTTCTGTGTTTGCTTGCATAAGAAAAAGTCTTAATAAATAGTGTGTGCTTTGAATGTCTTTACTATTTGAATTATTTAAGTGTGCAGGATTGCCAGGGAAAAACAACTGATGTCCAAAATGGATGTCTTGGTTATAAATGCATATTGTGAAGATGTATGTTGGCTCAGTAACTAAATCATTACATCTATATATCAGGGATTGAATCCATTTTCATTAAAAAATTCTTTCAAATAGAAATCTTTAAAATCAAATGCTCCTGAAGTCTTCAAACACAAAATTTCATTTATCTCAAAAATAGAAAAAGTGGACAACTGTGGGTTTTCCCCTGTAGTCTTCATATGTTTCCATACAAAAATATATTTAAAGTTACCTTGAACTCACCAAATGGAATAAGTCACAACCAAATTGACCTTGTTCTAATAGATCGGAGGCATGGATCAGACATAAGAGACGTAAGAAGTTATCGAGAAGCAAATGCAGACTGACCGTTTACTTGTAAGACTTAAATATAAGCATAGATAACAAGCATAGTACATAATGGTTGAAATCAGAGAGAAAAAGGATACGACTAACCGCAAAAGCTTACCAAAGACCCACTAACCGCTAAAGCTTACCAAAGACCCACTAACCGCAAAAGCTTACCAAAGACCCACTAACCGCAAAAGCTTTACCAAAAGGAAGTAGAAGCCCAACTATAAGCATCACAGGAGTAAATAAACAGGGAAAACAACATAAATGAACAATGGAATAGGATAAAAAATGTTATGAAAAGATCAGCAGAAAAAAGTAGTAGGATTCCAGCAAACTAACAGAAAAGTAGGCTGGATTGATAATGAATGCAGAGAGACTGTCTAAGAAAGGATCAAAGCACAACTGACCATGATTCAAAGGAAAACAAGAAATACGAGACAGAAGAAAAGCCATGAAAATGTGTAGGAAGAAAAAAAAGGAATGGGAAAAAGCTAAGCTAAAAGAAATAGAAGACTTATCAAGAGAGGGAAACATTAGGAATGTACGTGAAGATAAAAGACGACACGAATGGATCCCAGGCCAGACCTCAAATGTGTGAGAGCAATGATGGCAAATTAATTACGGGAAATAGTAGAGTACTGGAGAGGTGGGTTGAATATTTTGAGGGAATGCTAAATGAAAACAATGGACAAGATGAAGATTATTAATCAGCTCATAGAGGACCAAACTCTTTATTAAACGCCCCAGCTTTGAAAGAAACAACAGAAGTAATCAATTCTACGAACAACCACAAATCCCCCTAGAGAAGACCTCGTCACAGCAGAAAAAAACAACAACAAGTTATCAAATATGGAGGAAGAGAACTACACATGCGGACACATGTACTTATTAATAAAATTTGTCAAGAAGAGAAATGAGAAACAGCACTAATAATCCAATACACAGGAAAAGTTCCAAGCTTCAATGCACAAACGACAAATGAATGTCCCTATTAGATGTCCCATAAAAATACTGACACAACTAATTGCCAAAAGACTACAACCTTACACTGAACAAATACTAGGTGACTACCAATGTGGATTCAGACATAACCGATCAACGACTGATCAGATTTTCACCATCAGATGCCACTTAGAGAAATGTTACGAATACCCGGTATAATCCCAGTATATAAACTCTATATGATATATGGACTATAAAATTGCCAATAACAGGATCAAAAGAACAAAAATATATATGATAATAAATTTTTTTTTCAGGAATTTGGCATACCCAAAAAGGGACAAGGCTGATGCATATAACATTAAACAAATAAAAAAATGCAAAATCAAGGTTCAGGGAGAAGACTCAAGAGAATTAAGAGATTAGACGAAGCCTAAGTCTTACATGCTATTTAATCGGAGAGAGTTATAAGAAGTATCCACATTGAAATCCGTGGAACAATAACAGACCCAAGATCCACAACCAATTGGCACTCTCTACAACCAGCCGTTTCAGTATCCTGATTAGTCTGATGACATTGCACTGTTAGGAAGGAGTAGTAAAGATATATCAAAAGCTATTATTGAATTAGACAAACAATCTGCAGAAGCGGTACCGAGCACGGAGCCCTTGGCGGAATGAATTAGAGGACTCATCATTACAAGCAGGAATGGAAGTTTAAAAAATACACGACTGTGTTAGGTGAAGAACAGACATATGAAACCATTAAAATTAGAAAGAAACCACAAGTTTGAAAAAGAAAATAAATTCAAATATCAAGGATCTTTATTAAATTTAGAAAAAATGAATTATTTACAGATATAAAAGAAAGAATATCAAACGGAAACAGGGCATACTTCAGAAGTCAGAAAAAAAAAAAAAATTAAAAACATAAAAAAGCTAACAAAACTTTAATGAATAAAACTGTGATCAGACCAGTTGTAACATAGGCAAGTGAAACTTGGACCCTAACAAAAACGGTAGAAAACCTATTACACACATGGGAGTGAGAAGTACACCGGAAAATATATGGGCCTGAAGAGGATGAATATGGATGGAGAATACGAACTAACCAGGAAATATATGGTATATACCAGGTAGTAGCAGAAATAAAAAAAGGGCAGGCTACTCTGGGTTGGACATTTAGGAAGAATGCCAAATGACAGAGGAGTGAAGAGGGTGCATCACAAAAACCCCAGAGGAAAACGTCTCAAAGGCAGACCTAGGCTTAGATGGATTCCGATTTGTTGGAGTTCTATGGAGTTCGTATTCCGGAGGCCCACTTGCAGTTCAGCATGCACAACAAAGATCTAGACACAATACAATCTTGACCAGACTGAAGAATCTTGCACTGAAAATTAAAAAAAAAAAATGCAAAAAGTGACAAGTATGGCAGAAATAAATAACAAGCACTAAATTGATGGCACAACAGTAACATTTATTGAAATGTTTTGTGTCTGTCTATGGCTCTTGGTCAGAGTTTTAAAACAACAACTTAAAAGTGGCACTGTGATGATTGAGGACAGGGGTGGGGTTGAAAGTGTGACAAAACTGAACATAACCACGTCGTCGTTTCTACCAAACAAAAACCAAATGTAAATCGATCGAAAATAAATTTGATTAACACGGCAACACGTAGGACGTTTTATGAGGTAAAAAAAAACACAAAAAAAAAACAACCAACAAAACAAGCTTGAAGGTGTACGAGGGAATGGAGGAGTAAAGCACTTGTAGTTTAACAGAGCTAGTAATTTCTCACGACCGCGTTGCGGCTGTATCAAAGCAATCAAACATTGGCAAGTTTTAGTGTCCCTGGGACCGTGGCTGGATAATGCTGGGCATAAAACCTCATTTGACCGCGAGAATACCAAAAAACCGCCATCAAACTAGGTTTGGCTTTTGAGTTTCATTGGCGCCGTGGGAACATGATAGGCTCCGGAATCTAGAACAAAAACAACAAAACCAACAAAAGAGCTCAACTGTTAGTGGGATGTACATCGGTTTATTCTTTCATAGAAGTGACCAAGCATTATGTTGGCATCATTTATTTCACTATCGTTTGAAAGGGTAAGCAAGTCTAGTTGCACGATGGAACCTAGTATCTGATAGGACCAACAAAACGCCATGCAGTATCTGATGAAACCTAAAGAATGCCAGTGTCTGATAGGAACAAAACAAAACGCCATGCTGTATATCTGATGGTACCTACAAGATGCCAGTATATGATAGGAAGGTCACAATGCCAGTTATTAAGGGGACCCAGAAGAGACTGTCATCTGATGTAATCGATAGTAGCCAGTATCTGATTGCTACGTGGCCTATATCTGATGTGATCAACTACTGGTCAGTATCTGTGATTGAAGTGGCCAATGTACGACGTGACATAAAGTCAGCATGGGATGGAGACGGCAAGCTGCCCATTATCTGATGGAAAAAAAAACAACAAATGACCATCGTCTTTTACGAATTTAAACTTCTATTTTTTAAGCAAAATTTATTTATATTATTTCACACATTGGAAATGGATTATTTTAGCTCACATTCCTGATTCAGCACAGCCAATAGTAAATCATCGCATAAAGATTCTCATTTAGAGCAGCCAATGAGAGCACACCAAATAGAGTCTTGATTAAGAGTAGTCAATGAGAGCACACCAAATAACGTCCTGATTTAATGAAGCCAATGAGAGCACACCGAATAAAGTTCTGATTTAGTGCAGTCATTGATAGCACACCAAATAACGTACTGATTTAGTTCAACCATTGATAGCACATCAAACTTATGTCCCGCTTTAGTGCAGCCAATGAGAGCACACCAAATAACGTTCTGATTTAGTTCAGCCATTGATAGCACACAAAACTTATGTCCCGCTTTAGTGCAGCCAATGTGAGCACACCAAATAACGTTCTGATTTAGTGCAGCCAATTAGAGCCCACCAGATAACGTCCCGATTTAGTGCAGCCAATGAGAGCACACCAAATAATGTCCTGATTTAATGAAGCCAATGAGAGCACACCAAATAATGTCCTGATTTAGTGCAGCCAATGAGAGCACACCGAATAACGTCCTGATTTAGTGCAGCCAATGAGAGCACACCAAATAACGTCCTGATTTAGTGCAGCCAATGAGAGCACACCGAATAACGTCCTGATTTAGTGCAGCCAATGAGAGCACACCAAATAACGTCATGATATAGTGCAGCCAATGAGAGCACACCGAATAACGTCATGATTTAGGGCAGCCAATGAGAGCACACCAAATAACGTCATGATTTAGTGCAGCCAATGAGAGCACACCAAATAACGTCATGATTTAGGGCAGCCAATGAGAGCACACCAAATAACGTCATGATTTAGGGCAGCCAATGAGAGCACACCAAATAACGTCATGATTTAGGGCAGCCAATGAGAGCACACCAAATAACGTCATGATTTAGTGCAGCCAATGAGAGCACACCAAATAACGTCATGATTTAGGGCAGCCAATGAGAGCACACCAAATAACGTCATGATTTAGTGCAGCCAATGAGAGCACACCAAATAACGTCATGATTTAGGGCAGCCAATGAGAGCACACCAAATAACGTCATGATTTAGGGCAGCCAATGAGAGCACACCAAATAACGTCATGATTTAGGGCAGCCAATGAGAGCACACCAAATAACGTCATGATTTAGTGCAGCCAATGAGAGCACACCAAATAACGTCATGATTTAGTGCAGCCAATGAGAGCACACCAAATAACGTCATGATTTAGGGCAGCCAATGAGAGCACACCGAAGAACGTTCTGATTTAGTTCAGCCATTGATAGCACATCAAACTTATGTCCCAATTTAGTGCAGCCAATGAGAGCACACCATAAGCATGGCTAGATTTATTACATACAATTAAAGTGTAATAATTACAAGTCCTAATCTATTTCATTAACTAATATAATTGTGTGAAACCCTGGATCAGCTGGCTCACACAACTCTTAGGCGTCGTTCGCAAATGACGTCACTCTCAGGGGGAGTGGGGGGGGGTCGAGAATTTGCGACACTTGTGACAAAGGGTACAAAAGGGGGGTGGGGTGTAAATATTTAATAAATAATATAATAAAAATCTAAAAAAATTTATTTTGAAAAATATCTATTCATTTAATTGGAAAAACATTAATTTGGGGTCGAAATTGCCTCTGGTATTATAGGTACCGTGAAACTCAGTCACGCACACCTTCTTCGCATATCGAAAAATGACGCAAACACTGTTGTGATCATTTTACATTCAGCTCGGGGAGGACTTCGTCGTTTTGCGCTTTACGTCACAGTTTTCTAATAATACGACATCTTAATCTATAATGTGAAAATTTTAAGGAATAAAATAAAATCTTAGTTTAGTTACGAACATTTTATTTTATGTATGTTTCATTTTTTTTGAAGTGTGACATGACATTAGTTTTTAAAAAAAAAGGGGGGGGGGGGATAAAGGATTTGTGAAACTTTGTGACAGTTGGGTCTGAAAAGGTCATTTTTTGCGTGACGCAATTTGTGAATGACCCCTTACCTCCGCGTCGATCCACAGCGCCACCAAAAAAGAAAACTCTTTTCTAAATAAGTAAACAAATAGAAAGCTGTTTTAACGCATCATTCAATGTGCATGTCCTTAAGTTTGCAGACTTCAATGAACTTCCTCTGCACGAACGTCATTTTGAAAAATTGTCAGCGATTGTACAATTGAAATTCTGATTTCATTCACTTAGGTAACATTAGGTAACATTAGGTGACATTAGGTAACATTAGGTGACATTAGGTAACATTAGGTAACATTAGGTAACATTAGGTAACATTATTTACTGTTGTGGATAAATCTTTTAAATTACCAAAATCACATACCCCCCCCCCCCCCCATTGGTGAGTTGTGGAACATGTTTGACCAATTAATAATATGAATTTCCCCCCCCCCCCCCAAAAAAAAAAAAAAAAACCTTTTTTTTCTTTTCCTGTTATTTTTGTT
>CAXITT010000320.1:151197-177303 GCA_964033795.1 Lymnaea stagnalis | reverse complement strand
ACAGGGAGGTCGGCTGGCTAGAGGCACAGGGAGGTCGGCTGGTTAGAGGCACAGGGAGGTCGGCTGGTTAGAGGCACAGGGAGGTCGGCTGGTTAGAGGCACAGGGAGATGGGCTGGTTAGGAGCACAGGGAGGTGGGCTGGTTAGAGGCACAGGGATATGGGCTGGTTAGAGGCACCGGGAGATGGGCTGGTTAGATGCACTGGGAGGTCGGCTGGTTAGAGGCACAGGGAGATGGGCTGGCTAGAGGCACAGGCAGATGGGCTGGTTATAGGCACAGGGAGGTCAGCTGGTTAGACGCACAGGGATATGGGCTGGTTAGAGGCACAGGGAGATGGGCTGGTTAGAGGCACAGGGAGATTGGGGTTAGGTTAAAGGCACATGGAGGGGGTTAATTTCTGGGAAAAAAAAGGACTGGCGACAGGCAAATGGGAGGGGATGGCTAGAGTATAGAAATGAGGACTCGTTAGAGGCGCTGGGAGGTGGGTGGTTGCAGTCACTGGCGCTAGGTGGTTATAGACACAGGGAGAGTGACTGGTCTCTCGGTTAATAACCTCTTGGATGTTGAGCCAACTCTGGGATGTTGAGCCAAACGTTAATTTTTGTTGTAGGCTCATGGCAGCTGTAACTCATTGTTACAGTTAAAGGTAACTCATCGTTACAGTAAAAGGTAACTCATTGCTACAGTTAAAGGTAACTCAACGTTACAGTAAAAGGTAACTCATTGTTACAGTTAAAGTACAACCTTCAATATAAATATTTTTTTAAAACCCAGTTTTTAACGGGTCCTCATTTCTTTTTACGTAACATGGTCTGAAGTTTTTGTTCAGATAGGTCTGATGTTTTTGTTCAGGTAGGTCTGATGTTTTTGTTCAGATAGGTCTGAAGTTTTTGTTCAGATAAGTCTGATGTTTTTGTTCAGATAGATCTGATTTTTTTTGTTCAGATAAATCTGATTTTTTTGTTCAGATAGATATGATGTTTTTGTTCAGATATCTCTGTTTGTTTTTGTTCAGATAGGTCTGACGTTTTTGTTCAGATAGCTCTGATGTTTTTATTCAGATAGATCTGATGTTTTTGTTCAGATAGATCTGATGTTTTTGTTCAGATAGGTCTGATGTTTTTGTTCAGATAGGTCTGATGTTTTTGTTCAGATAGATCTGATGTTTTTGTTCAGATATATCTAATGTTTTTGTTCAGATAGGTCTGATGTTTTTGTTCAGATATATCTGATGTTTTTGTTCAGATAGCTCTGATGTTGCTGTTCAGATAGCTCTGACGTTGCTGTTCAGATAGATCTGATGTTAATGTTCAGATAGATCTGATGTTGCTGTTCAGATAGATCTGATGTTGCTGTTCAGATAGCTCTGATGTTTTTGTTCAGAAAGATCTGATGTTGCTGTTCAGAAAGAGCTGATGTTGCTGGTCAGAAAGATCTGATGTTGCTGTTCAGATGGATTGTAGGTAACATCTCATACTAACAGGGTTAATGTAAATTGTGACGGCAACACATCAAACTGTGATTTGGTACTTATTCTAAACAATACATTAAGGAAATCACTTTGAGCCTAAACCAACAGGAAGTTTGGTCATGTTACCATACCTGTTAACCACTCACCGCCCCCCCACTCCCAGGGTTAGTGTCAGAGTAGTGTTCAGCTCTCAAAAACGTAGTTTCAAGCTCCACAGAGCAATTTGGTCAATTAGCGGGGGGTGGGGGGGACGGGACGGGGGAGGAGAGGAGAGGAGGGATAGTTACAATCAAAATACAAGTTGTGTCAGGAAATCCGCTGAGCTGCTTAGATAAGTTAAAATAAAGAAATCTTCAAGTTATGGTGCTCGGATGTGTTGAAAGATGGCGTTGTCATTCGATGGCTTACGGTGTTAACACAAAAAAAGCGGTAACTTTTTACTGGAACCCCCCCCCCTTTTTTTTTTCCCCTTATTAATTTTTTTATTTAAAATAAACGAAAAAAACCCAAAACACCCGAAAACGTAGTTGTTTTTTTTAAGGCGCGTCGTAGTGCCGTAGTCTTAGGCTCGTCGTAGTGCCGTAGTCTTAGGCTCGTCGTAGTACCGTAGTCTTAGGCTCGTCGTAGTGCCGTAGTCTTAGGCTCGTCGTAGTGCCGTAGTCTTAGGCTCGTCGTAGTGCCGTAGTCTTAGGCTCGTCGTAGTGCCGTAGTCTTAGGCTCTACGTAGTGCCGTAGTCTTAGGCTCGTCGTAGTGCCGTAGTCTTAGGCTCGTCCTAGTGCCGTAGTCTTAGGTTTGTCGTAGTGCCGTAGTCTTAGGCTCGTCGTAGTGACGTAGTCTTAGGCTTAAACACGTAGCTACTACGGCGAAAGCGTAAGGGCAACCAGGTCTGTGTTACGCTAACGATACTACGAATAACTTTAAGCACATTTAAGAAACAGTGTGTACAAGTACAAAGCTATTTATGAATTACATCTATTACATAATAGACATTAAAGATGTGTGGAATCTCAGGCTCTCTTTCTCTGTATGTATATATAGATATGTTTTTTGTTTAAAAAATGATCAAATCTAGAGGATGTACACTGCAATAATATTTCTTGTAATGGCTTAGCTCCATGTACACATCACTTTTATAATTTCTTGTAATGGCTTGGCACCATGGACACATCACTTTTATAATTTCTTGTAACGGCTTGGCTCCATGGGAACATCACTTTTATAATTTATTGTCGCGGCTTGGCTCCATGGACACATCACTTTTATTATTTCTTGTAACGGCTTGGCTCCATGGACACATCACTTTTATAATTTCTTGTAATGGCTTGGCTCCATGGACAGATCACTTTTATAATTTCTTGTAATGGCTTGGCTCCATGGACAAATCATTTTTATAATTTCTTGTAATGGCTTGGCTCCATGGACAAATCACTTTTATAATTTCTTGTAATGGCTTGGCTCCATTGACAAATCATTTTTAAACAGAGATTTGGTAGAAGACACTTTTGATATCCTTTCAATAATGCTGTAGTTTATTTACCAAAATACGGCGCTTTGAAAGATGTATTCAGAGAAACATTTGAGCCATTAATCGCATCGTCGTCTTTAATTATGAGGAAATACAGGTTACAAATCTTTGCGTAAAGACAGTTAGTGGTATGGTAAAAATGGGGTGGGAAATTTAATGAGAATATTTCTCTAGTTATGCTCAGTACAACGACGATGAAATTATCGTCAAATGTTTTATCATACCTTGATGTGATTTTCGTATGAAGCCTTGTCACAACTTTCAAATTACTATCTGATCAATTCTCATTTTTGTTAACAAAAAACAACACAATAAAAGCCATGCACAAAACAGTGCGTTCATAAACATTTTTAACGAAAATTTGATCGTGCAAGAGGAGCATAAAGGTTTACGAGAAAAAGAGTTCAAATGTGTACCTCGGTGGAAAGGGGGAAAATGTGTACCTCGGTGGCAAAGGGGGGAAATGTGTACGAATGAGGCAAAGGGGGAAAATGTGTACCTAGGGGAATAGTGCATTACGTACACAAAAGGAAATTTGAGCTTTTGTAAAAACATTTAAGCGTTTTTTCCAGAACAAAAAGAACATTCTCTAATCTGAAAAACCCCAGACTCCTAGTCTGACAACCCTTAGTCTGACAACCCATTGCCTGACAACCCAAAGCTGGGCAACCCATATTCTGACAACTCTAGTCTTACAAGCCTTGTCTGGCAGCCCATAGTCTGAATGCCCGTAGTCCGACAACCGATAGATTGACAACCCATTATTCTGACAAGCCTTGTCTGACAACCCCTAGTATGGCGACCCCCCCCCCCAAACCATGACAACTCGTAGCCGGACAAAAACCCTAGTCTGAGAACCCCTGGCCTGACAGCCTTTAGATGTACCACCACTTTCATCAAAATTTCAATTTTTATAAACTGCAACTGCCTACTGACTTTGATTTATTTCTTTTTGATGCGCACACATCACTGCAGCTAAAATCACTGAGTTCAGTCAATCGTAGTACGGTAATGCCGTAAAGTGAAAAAGAAAAAGAATAATAATAAGCAGAGGCGTAGCGAGGGTGTTTGGCGCCCGGGGACAAAATCCATTTTAAAGCGCCCCCTTTTTCTTTTTTTAACTCTCAAACCCATTATTTTCATCAATAAAATAATATAAAAGCACATTTGGCGCCCCTAAATAGCTGGCGCCCGGGGACGCCAGTCCCCCCTGCTCCCCCCCCACGCTACGCCCCTGACAATAAATCATCCAAGAACGTTAAACAAGGGAATCAACCTTTATTTAAACACATTTATTTCGCCCCCTTTTTTATTTCTTATTTTAAATTTTTAATTTTTTTTTTATTTACAGAAAGTTAAAAAAAAAAAATTCTCCCATGTCAAGCTCTCTGTCAGCAGAATGGATGAAAATTCTGTTTACATAGGTTTGAATTGTCTTTTTTCCAAGAACGTTAAACAAGGAAATCAACCTTTATTTAAACACATTTATTTCGCCCCCTTTTTTATTTCTTATTTTAAATTTTTAATTTTTTTTTTATTTACAGAAAGTTAAAAAAAAAAAAATTCTCCCATGTCAAGCTCTCTGTCAGCAGAATGGATGAAAATTCTGTTTACATAGGTTTGAATTGTCTTTTTGTTTGTGTGTGTGTTTTTTTTTCGTTAAATCCATCGACAGAACCTAATGCCTTTTCCCACACATCTTGCTTTATTGTCGAGCAGACATGATGCACATGCAGATTGTTAAAGGCACGCTTTACAGGGCTTTGGAAGAATTTCATTCACATGTATAAAACTGTTTGGCTATGCAAGGGTTAATCCTACACGGTTTGATAAAAAAAAAAAATTGGTTTGTTACACCCAAGCGGACCACACTCTTTGAATTCCCGCACCAATTAAATACGCTTCAGGGATCCGAGATAAGACATTTCTTTCATTTGTGGACAGACAACCCACAAGAATAATCCCTCAGAAGGAAGGCTTGGGGTAGCTTTAAGTAAAAAAAAAAAGAAAATACGTTTCACAATTAGAAATAACGATGTTGAATATTTGTTTGGATATAGAAGTAAGGGTGTAGACTTTCTGGCAGGAAATAGAAGTAAGGGTGTAAATATCTGGCAGGAAATAGAAGTAAGGGTGTCAAATATCTGGCAGAATGTAGAAGTAAGGGTGTAGACTATCTGGCAGAATATAGAAGTAAGGGCGTCAAATATGTCACAGGATATAGAAATAAGGGTGTCGAATATCTCGCAGGATATGGAAGTAAGGGTATCGAATATCTGGCAGGATATAGAAATAAGGGTGTAGACTATCTGGCAGGATATAGAAATAAGGGTGTAGACTATCTGGCAGGATATAGAAATAAGGGTGTAGACTATCTGGCAGGATATAGAAATAAGGGTGTAGACTATCTGGCAGAAAATAGAAGTAAGGATGTAGAATATCTGGCAAGATATAGAAGTAAGGGTGTCAAATATCTGGCAGGAAATAGAAGTAAGGGTGTCAAATATCTGTCAGGAAATAGAAGTAAGGGTGTCAAATATCTCGCAGGATATAGAAATAATGTTGTTGAATATCTGACAGGATATAGAAGTAAGGGCGTCAAATATGTCACAGAATATAGAAATAAGGGTGTCGAATATCTCGCAGGATATAGAAGTAAGGGCGTCAAATATGTCGCAGGATATAGAAATAAGGGTGTCGAATATCTCGCAGGATATAGAAGTAAGGGTATCGAATATCTTGCAGGATATAGAAATAATTGCGTTGAATATCTTGCGGGATATAGAAATAATTGTGTTAAATATCTGGTGGTATATAGAAATAATTGTGTTGAATATCTGGCGGTATATAGAAATAATTATGTTGAATATTTGGCGGGATATAGAAATAATTATGTTGAATATTTGGCGGGATATAGAAATAATACGGAGGAAAATCTGGCGGGATATAGAAGTAATGTTTTTGAATATCTAACGGTTTATAGAAATAATGGTGTTGAAATATCTAGCAGGGTATATAAATTATTTTAATTGACGTATGGTAGGATTGTGGTAGATAAACGCTGGTTGTTGTCTATTCATGACGCTAAGAGATTTGGCCCCTTCATAAATGATCGATCTATTTGTTGTCCTTTGAAGACAAGATCGTTAAACAATATTCAATTATTTCTCTAGGATTGAAGAACAGAACATCGACCGTAAGAAACAAGCACAGAGATTTACAATCAAAGTGAAATTCCTTTTTAATAATAATTTCTACTTCTTTTTTTTTTTTTTTTGTCATCACTAAATAAAGATTCACTCCATGTGCAAGCTCTGACAGCTGGTGTAGATAGTTGCATAAAAGTTTTTTTTTTAAAGTCAAAGCTTGTGTGAATAGCTATACAACAGCTTTATTTAATGTCTTTACTTGCATAGATAGGTGTACAACAGCTGTAGTTACGTCCAGACCTCATTATGTAACTCATTTTCAGCTTTAAATGCATTCTTTTTAAAGCTAAATCATTGAGCTGAGTACATTCAGATATCAATATATATTTAAGATAAGAACGTTAGCATATCAAAATAAGTGCTAGTCATATAAGGACTGAAAAAATGTAACGACGCTCATGTAATTACTGGGCAGATGTGTATATAATTACTGGGCAGATGTGTATGTAATTACTGGACAGATGTGTATGTAATTACTGGACAGATGTGTATGTAATTACTGGACAGATGTGCATGCAATTACTGGGCAGATGTGTATGTAATTACTGGGCAGATGTGTATGTTGTTGTTCGTCCGTCGAAGTCGACAAGGACCATCAAATCATCCGGTTAGGGGCGGGCGGGGGGTTGGGATTACGGTGAGCTCTTAGGTGGCTTGTTAGACCGATCCTTGCACGGAATAATCTATGACACCGTGGGCATGGAATAGTTGCTTCAGACGATACCTAATGTTGCTCTTTCGGACAAGCCTGCGTGTCTCAGCTGTGGTTATTCTCTTAGCTTCATGGGATTTAGCCCCCTTCTTGACAGCAGCTCTCCATCTGGCTCTGTCCTGGGCTGTCTGCACCCATTGAGTAGTGTTTATGCTGAAGGCCTTTAGTGCCACTTTCAGTGAGTCTTTGTAACGCTTTCTTTGGCCTCCTTGGGAGCGCTTGCCTATCGTGAGTTCTCCAAAGAATATTTGTTTCGGGAGCCGGTGGTCTGCCATACGGGCTACGTGTCCCATCCAACGGAGCTGAGACTGCATCAGAGTGGTGAAGATACTAGGTAGGTTCGCTCTAGCGAGGACCTCGGTGTCGGGGACTTTGTCTTGCCACCTGATGTCGAGGAGTTTCCTGAGGCAGGTAGTGTGAAAATGATTCAGTTTCTTGGCGTGACGCTGGTAGACAGTCCACGTTTCACATCCATAAAGCAGTGTCGGGAGGACTGCTGCGCTATAGACCTTGAGCTTTGTTTCACGACTGATACCTCTCCTGTCCCAAACAGTGCTGCGGAGCCTGCCAAATAGGGCACTAGCTTTTGCGAGTCTGCCATTCATTTCATCATCCATGACGACAGATCTAGAGAGAGTGCTGCCCAAGTAAGTAAATTTATCCACCGGGTTGAGACGCTGTCCACTGATGATGATGTTGGGTTCAACGTAGGGCTTACTGGGAGCTGGCTGATACATCACCTCAGTCTTCTTTGTGTTGATTGTGAGGCCAAAGTTATTGCAGGCCTCTGAGAAGATATCAACACTGTGTTGCATGACGGCTTCTGATGGAGCATTAAGGGCACAATCGTCTGCAAACAGAAGCTCGTTGATCGTGGTATGTTTGACCTTGGTTTTAGCTTGAAGCCTCCTAAGGTTAAATACTGATCCATCAGTACGAAACCGGATTGGCAAGCCCATGGTGGAGTCCTTGAACGCATCAGACAGCATTGCGGAATACATAATACTGAAGAGTGTGGGAGCAAGAACACAACCCTGTTTTACACCGTTTGTGACGGGGAATGCTGGAGATGATTGACCGTTGTCCTGTACTCGGGCCATCATACCATCATGCAGCTGACGGATGATGTTTGTGAACTTGTCTGGGCATCCGTATTTCTTCATGATTTTCCACAAGCCAGCTCTATTGACCCTGTCAAAGGCTTTATTCAAGTCGATAAATGTAGTATATAGGTCTGTATTTTGTTCCTGGCATTTCTCTTGAAGCTGTCTAGCAGCAAACACCATATCGATGGTTCCGCGTTTTTTGCGGAAACCGCATTGACTTTCAGGTAGGAGACCTAGCTCCAGATGTGCATTCAGGCGGTTCAGAAGGGCTCGGGCCAAGATCTTGCCTGCAATGGACAGTAGTGAAATTCCGCGGTGATTGTCGCATGTCTGGCGGTTACCTTTGTGTTTGTACAGGTGGATGATTGAGGCATCCTTGAGGTCTTGTGGTACAGTTTCCGTCTGCCAGATGATTTGGAATAAGCCCAATAGCTTATCCGTCAGCGCTGGTCCACCCTCCTTGTAGATTTCGGCAGGAATCATGTCGGGGCCAGGTACTTTGCCATTGGACATTTGGCGGATCGCTGTCTGTATCTCATCAAAAGTTGGGACGGCGTCCAGTGAATTGTTCGTTGGGACCTGGGGGAGACTTTCAATGGCCTCATCATTAATGATGGAAGGTGTATTGAGCACACTTTCAAAGTGTTCCGCCCATCTTTCCAAGATTTTCTCTTTGTCTGTAATGAGCGTAGAACCATCAGCACAAAGGAGAGGGGAAGTGCCTGAGGTGGAGACACCATAGATTTCTCTCAGGCCACGGTAGAAGTTTCTCATGTCTTTCTTGTCTGCAAAGCCCTGTATTTCATCAGCTTTTGAATTCAACCAGGAATCTTGCATCTGGCGCAGTTGTATTTGGACCTTGCTGCGGATGCCCCTAAGTGCAGCTGTCTTTGCTGTTGACGTTGGGTCATCATGGAGGGCCTTGTACGCTCGGCGTTTTTGCTCAAGAAGAATTTGGATAGCTGTGTTGTTTTCGTCAAACCAGTCCCTGTGTTTCCTCGTAGAGGGTCCGAGGCGCTCAGCCGCCGTATTGTAGACCATCTCACGAATCGTGGTCCAGTGAAATAATTACGTCCTGTCCTGTATGAAGTTACCAATGTGTATGTAATTACTGGACAGATGTGTATGTAATAATTGGGCAGATGTGTATGTAATTACTGGGCAGATGTGTATGTAATTACTGGACAGATGTGAATGTAGTTACAAGACAAATGTGAATGTAATTACTGGACAGATGTGTATGTAATTACTGGACAGATGTGAATGTAATTACTGAACATATGTGAATGTAGTTACTTGACATATGTGTATGTATTTACTGGACAGATATATGTAATTATTGGGCAGATTTGTATGTAAATACTGGACAGATGTGTGTGTATTTACTGGACAGATGTGTATGTATTTACTGGAAAGATGTGAATGTAGTTACTGGACAGATTTGTATGTAATTACTGGGCAGATGTGAATGTAATTACTGGACAGATGTGTATGTAATTACTGGACAGATGTGAATGTAATTACTGGACAGATGTGTATGTAATTACTGGACAGATGTGAATGTAGTTACTGGACAGATGTGAATGTAATTACTGGACAGATGTGAATGTAGTTACTGGACAGATATGAATGTAATTACTGGACATATGTGTATGTAATTACTGGACAGATGTGAATGTAATTACTGGACTGATGTGAATGTAGTTACTGGACAGATGTGAATGTAATTACTGGATAGATGTGAATGTAATTACTGGACAGATGTGAATGTAATTACTGGACTGATGTGAATGTAATTACTGGACAGATGTGAATGTAATTATTGGACAGATGTGTATGTAATTACTGGACATATGTGTATGCAATTACTGGACAGATGTGTATGTAATTACTGGGCAGATGTGTATGTAATTACTGGGCAGATGCGCATGTAATTACTGGGCAGATGTGTATGTAATTAATGGGCAGATGTGTATGTAATTACTGGACAGATGTGTATGTAATTACTGGACAGATGTGTATGTAATTACTGGACAGATGTGTATGTAATTACTGGACATATGTGTATGTAATTACTGGGTAGATGTGTATTTAAGTACTGGACAGATGTGTATGTAATTACTGGACAGATGTGTATGTAATTACTGGACAGATGTGTATGTAATTACTGGACAGATGTGTATTTAAGTACTGGGCAGATGTGTATGTAATTACTGGACAGATGTGTATGTAATAATTGGGCAGATGTGTATGTAATTACTGGACAGATGTGTATGTAATTACTGGGAAGTTGTGTATCTAATTACTGGGCAGATGTGTATGTAATTACTGGGCAGATGTGTATGTAAACAATGGCAGAAATGCCTGTAAATACTGGACAGATCCTGATTGTAGCATGAACACCTCGACATACGCAACAGCCCATGACGTCTTTTTTTTTATTTAAAGAAAAACAAGAAACGAAGCGTGGAAGGCTATAACTAAAAGTTGGTTAGCATTAATCCTGGGGAGCTGCCATCTCTAATTATAATATGTATAAAGGAAACAAATTAATTCCCTATTATAGCTGTGTCAAATGCACGTAACAATAAACAACAACGATTTTCTGATTGGAGAAAATTTGAAACCGGGATAAAACTGGAATTAAACCACGAAGATGCTCAAATAGTGTTAGAATTTAAAAAAAAAATGTATTATATCTCACGTTTGTAGCATCTCAAATATTTATTTCTTGTATTTGTAACTACAATTGTAGGCAATGAGCTTATTGGAATAAAGAAAAAAAAACAGAAAAAACCCCCCCACATGTGATGAAAATCTCCGTATCGGATATTCCTCACCCGGATTATGTGGAGCTCCATGTTCAGTATTTTTTCTCTTAGGTAAAAAAAAAAAAAATCGCCAAGAAATTTAATCTTAAAAAGTAAAGGCTCTCCACATTTTCCCATCACCGTTTGAAAAACAAACAAGTTGATACAAAGATAGCAAAGCTACTCTATACCCGCAGGACCAGGCTGTGTCCCGTCTTTACGTGGATACAGTGTTGCTGACAAGTCAAAGGGGGTACAT
Organism: Lymnaea stagnalis; assembly: GCA_964033795.1. Lineage (NCBI taxonomy): Eukaryota > Metazoa > Mollusca > Gastropoda > Lymnaeidae > Lymnaea > Lymnaea stagnalis. The sequence continues at coordinate 166,210 of CAXITT010000320.1, read as the reverse complement.
CGTCTACACATCAATATTTGATTTCTCATTAATGTTACACTTTTCAGAAATGTAATACTAAAGTTGGTTTATACTTTGTTACTATAGTTTGTTTTTATAGTTTGTCAATAGTTTGTTTACTATAGTTTATATTAAATTTTGTTTATGGTTTATTTATAGTTTATTAATAGTTTGTTTATGGTTTGTTTTTATAGTTGGTTTATAGTTTGTTAATAGTTTGTTTACTATAGTTTATATTATATTTTGTTTATGGTTTATTTATAGTTTATTAATAGTTTGTTTATGGTTTGTTTTTATAGTTGGTTTATAGTTTGTTTAATATAGTTTGTTTATTGTTTGTTTATGGTTTGATCATAGTTTGTTCATAGTTTGTTCATAGTTTGTTTATAGTTTATTTATGGTTTATTTATGGTTTGTTTATGGTTTGTTTATGGTTTGTTTATGGTTTATTACTGGTTTGTTTATGGTTTATTTATGGTTTATTTATGGTTTGTTTATAGTTTATTTATGGTTTGTTATAGTTTGTTTATGGTTTGTTTATGGTTTGTTTATGGTTTGTTTATTATAGCTTGTTTATGGTTTGTTTATGGTTTGTTTATTGTTTGTTTATGGTTTGTTTATGGTTTATTACTGGTTTGTTTATCGTTTATTTATGGTTTATTTATGGTTTTTTTATAGTTTGTTTATGGTTTGTTATAGTTTGTTTATGGTTTATTTATGGTTTGTTTATGGTTTGTTTATTATAGCTTGTTTATGGTTTGTTTATGGTTTGTTTATGGTTTGTTTATGGTTTGTTTATTATAGTTTGTTATGGTTTGTTTATCGTTTATTTTTATAGTTTGTTTATAGTTTGTTTATCATAGTTTGGTTACAGTTTATTTATAATTTATTTATAGTTTGTTTATAGTTTGGTCTGAAATCAAAAATGTGTATTGCCTGAAACCCATTCAAAACCGTGCAGTGATTTCAAGCTCTTCAAGCATTAAATAATTATCCAACCAGTCACAACACGCTGAACACCATAAACAATTTATACATACAATTTATCTCACACAAACTCTGGAAATTGATCTAGACTTCGTGTCACACGCTCAAGAAGTCATGTCAACTTGATTGACTTCAGTTATGTAAAGATCCGATCTAGGACGTTACGCCGGACCAAGAGGTGATCTAAGAGTTCGTATGATGTTGCGCAAGACGAAGCCTGGGAACTGGGCAGAGACGAGACGGACTTATTCTGGGGATAGGGCAGAGGCGAGACGGACTTAGTCTGGGGATAGGGCAGAGGCGAGACGGACTTAGTCTGGGGATAGGGCAGAGGCGAGACGGACTTAGTCTGGGGATAGGGCATAGGCGAGACGGACTTAGTCTGGGGATAGGGCAAAGGCGAGACGGACTTAGTCTGGGGATAGGGCAGAGGCGAGAAGGACTGAGTCTGGGGATAGGGCAGAGGCGAGACGGACTTAGTCTGGGGATAGGGCAGAGGCGAGACGGACTTAGTCTGGGGATAGGGCAGAGGCGAGACGGACTTAGTCTGGGGATAGGGCAAAGGCGAGACGGACTTAGTCTGGGGATAGGGCAGAGGCGAGACGGACTTAGTCTGGGGATAGGGCAGAGGCGAGACGGACTTAGCCTGGGTACAGGGCAGGGGCGAGACTATCTTAGCCTGGGACAGGGCAGAGGCGAGACGGACTAAGCCTGGGTACAGGGCAGGGGCGAGACTAACTTAGCCTGGGACAGGGCAGAGGCGAGACGCTCTTAGCCTGGGGACAGAGTAGACAAGAGCTGTGTTTGAGCAAAGATGAGGCAGCTGTTTTTAGTTTTGTAACTATAGTTCTCAGCTGCTGGGTGTTGGCAAGTGAAAGCAAGTATTACAGCAGTGGTTCTCAACCCTTCTAATGCAGCGACCCTTTAATACATTTCCTCATGTTGTGGCAACCCCCAACCTCACAATTATTTTCGTTTTTATTCTTTACAACTGTGAAGTATATGTGTTTTCAGATCGTCATAGGCGACGCTTGTGAAAAGGGCCGTGCGACCCCAAAAGGGGTCGCGACTCGCAGGTTGAGAGCCGCTATATTACAGGAACCATCGAAGTACTAAGGAAGGGTAGGAGATGCGATACCACTATAACAACTATAACCACCATAACTACTATAACTACTATAACCACTATAACCACTATAACCACAATAACCAAAATAACCACTATAACAACTATAACCTCTATAACCACTATAACTACTATAACCACAATAACAATTAATTATAACCATTAAAACAACTACAACCATTAAACCCCCAATAACCACTATCACCAATATAACCCACTATAACCACTATAACCACTATAATTTCTATAACCACTATAACCACAATAACCAAATAACCACTATAATATCTATGACCACAATAACAATTATAACCATTAAAACCACTACACCATTAAACCCCAAATAACCACTATCACCAATATAACCCTCTATAACCACTATAACCACTATAATTTCTATAACCACTATAACCACAATAACCAAATAACCACTATAATTTCTATAATCACTATAACTCAATAGCCACTATAATCACTATAACTTCTGTAACCACTATAACCACTATAACTTCTATAACCACTATAACTTCTATAACCACTATAACTTCTATAACAATTATAACCACTATAACTTCTATAACTACTATAACTTCTATAACCACTATAACCACTATAACTTCTATAACCACTATAACCACTATAACTTCTATAACCACTATAACTTCTATAACCACTATAACTTCTATAACAACTATAACTTCTATAACCACTATAACCACTATAACTTCTATAACTACTATAACTTCTATAACAACTATAACCACTATAACTTCTATAACCACTATTACTTCTATAACAACTATAATTTCTATAACCACTATAACTTATATAATCACTATAACTACTATAAATACTATAACCAAAAATAACCACTATAACGACTATAAATCACTATAACTGCTTTAACCACTATAACCAATATAATTACTATAACAACTATAACCACTATAATTAGTATAACCACTATAACCACTATACCAAATGTAATTACTATAACCACTATAACCACTATAATTACTAATACCAGCATAACATCTATAATTACTATAACCACTATAAACACTATAACCACTAAAACCACTATAACCACTATAACCACTATAACCACTATTACACCTTTAACCACTATAACCACTATAACACTATAATTACTATAACCACCATAACAACTATAATCACAAAAATTACTATAACCACTATAACCACTATTACCACTATAACCAATATAACCACTATAACCAAAATAATCAATATAACAACTATAACTTCTATAACCACTATAACTACTATAACCACTATAACCACTATAACCACTATAACCACTATAACCACTATAACTTCTATAACCACTATAACCGCTATAATTACTATAACTACTATAATTACTATAACCACTATAACCACTATAACCACTATAATTACTATAACTTCTATAACCACTATAACCACAATAACTTCTAAAACCACTATAACTTCCATAATTACTATAACTTCTATAACCATTATAACCACTATAACTTCTATAACCACTATTACTTCTATAACCACTATAATTTCTATAACAGCTATAACTTCTATAACCACTATAATTACTATAACCACTATAACCCCTATAATTACTATAACCACTATAACCACTATAACTACTATAACCAATATAACCACTATAACCACTATAACTACTATAACCACTATAATAACTATAACCACTATAACCCCTTAACCACTATAATTACTATAACCACTATAACCACTATAACCACTATAACCACTATAACTTCTATAACCGCTATAACCACTATAATTACTATAACTACTATAATTACTATAACTTCTATAACCACTATAACCACTATAATTACTATAACCACTATAACTTCTATAACCACTATAACCACTATAATTATTATAACTATTTTTAAAACTATAACTTATATAACCATTATAACCACTATAACTTCTATAACATCTATAACCACTATAACCACTATAATTACTATAACCACTATAGCCATTCTAACCACTATAATTACTATAACTACTATAACCAATATAACCACTATAATCGCTTTAACTACTATAATCACTATAATCACTATAACTGCTATAACCACTATAATTACTATAATTACTATAACCACTATAACCACTATAACCACTATAACCACTATAACCACTATAATTTCTATAACCGCTATAACTTCTATAACCACTATAACCACTATAACCACTTTAACTACAATAACCAAAATAACCACTGTAAACAATATAACCACTATAACGACTATACACACTATAACCACTATAACCACTATAATTACTATAACTACTATAACCAATATAACCACTATAATCACTATAATCGCTTTAACTACTATAACCACTATAATCACTATAACTGATATAACCACTATAACCACTATAATTACTATAACCACTATAACCACTATAACCACTATAATTACTATAACCACTATAACCCCTATAATTACTATAACCACTATAACTACTATAACCACTATAACCACTATAACTTCTATAACCACTATAACCACTATAATTACTATAACCACTATAAGCACTATAACCACTATAATTACTATTACCACTATAACTACTATAACCACTTTAACCACTATAACCACTATAACTTCTATTACACTCTAACTACTAAATCAATTATAACCACAACAATTACTATAACTTCTATAACCATTATAAATTATATAACCACTATAACTACTATAGCCCTTATGACATCTATAACCAATATATGTACTATAACTTTTATAAATATGATTACTACTAAAACCACTAAAACCGCTGTAACTTTCTTTATGTCATTTACCAATTACTACTTCTAACTACTTGAACACTTTAAAAAAAAAACACCTAAATCCTTAAAATTTATTTTAAAATGGATTATTTAGGAAAAAATAAATGTTTTTATAACAACTATAAACAAATCAAAAGTAAAGAAACGAAACAGGCATGATCGACGAAATGATACGTCACGCAAACACAGTTTTTGTTGTTGTTGTTGCTGCTGTATCCTCCTTAAGATCAAATAAAGAGAACAAAAATGCGTGCAGCTGGGTGGGGCACTTTAAAAATAATAATTAATCTATTGAATAGAGAAAACAGTTGGGAACTTAATATATATGATATATATATATAGGCTAAGTATTTACCAAAAAAAAAAATAGTAACAAATTTAAATCAAATACAAATGATTTTGGTTCGGCAACGATTGATGGAATGTGGACTGTTTTGTTTGCGCACGTTAAATTCTTATTTTTGAACACAAACTTATCCACGTTTTCATTGGATCTAGCTCTACATTCATGGAATCGAGTACTCAAAAAATAACGCTAATCACTATAGATTTCTTTAAAGCACGATGCTGTCTTATAATTCATAATGAACACGCTAACCTACTTTAAATGCTGTGAGCTTATGCTGAAGTATAATTTGAAAAACAGAGTGCCAATGTTTGATACTTGGAGCAAAATAATTATTGGGACAGTATGAGTGGCTGGCGAGTATTGGTTGCAGTTGTGTATTGATTGAACCTTGCGACCTGATTGTCCTCTTGTTTTTGTCATGTTGTCTGACAAGCCGTGGTGCGCTGCTTTCGGGAATGTTTAAACTTATATGTGTGAATATTAATTGGTGAACTGGAGTGAGTGCTCATGTGATGTGTGGTATAAAAAAGAATGTAGAATGGTGATAAAGGTTAGCTGTTACACAGACTACAGACTTGAATTTATATTTTATGATACTATTATATATATACTAGAATAAATGACCCGATGTTATCGGGATAATAATGGTAGGTCCTATGCGATAATTTCTAACTGATATTGCAAAAACTTATTCCAATTCATAACTTTTAAAATGTAATGATATTTACGTTTCTAACATTAAGTTTTGATAAGAGTTTATCTCCTATATATGATACGCGTACCCTACACCCTTTCACGCTCTTAAACTACTTTTCCCCCACTAAACATGACCTTAAATTACCCAGTCTAAATTATCACTAATTATATTACCTTTGGTCACTAAAGAAGTTAATTGAGGGACAGTTACTACGCTAGAGAAATACTTTAGATTTATCCCTTTTCGTGCCCTTGAATTACAACTTTTCTCACAAAATTAAAAAAACAACAACTAATCTTAAATTTACAACAAAAACTCTGTATATGTTATAAATATAGTTTGTATTACAGGAATTCGATACATATTGATATCTTTATAAAAAATGTAACCACAATATTGCTTTTAAAAAAAAATATACATTATCAGAAAATCGTAAAACAAAGAATTCTTTTATCTAAGAAGAATCTCGCAACTGTTTTTCATGCACGCCTATATCAGATTTTACTGTCTTTTCAACAAATAACATTTTTAATCTCATAAAATACACACCTCTTTCCCTTTTGCAAAGTAACAACAAAAATATATTGTTACGCACTGACTTGTATTGGGAGAAATTAATCTCCTATTTTAATTTTAATTGGCTCGTTGTAAACAGTGCCTAACAAAGGACGATACCATATAATCAACAATATTAAAGATACGACCCAAAACAGTTTCTAGTTACAATTAATTAAGATTTATTATGTCTTAAGATAATTACAAAAGAAAATAAAATAAAATTACAATCTTCAACTTACAGTATGGTAGATCTCGTACCGGTACACAGTTAATACAATTAGAAATAATGATGCCAATAAATAATGCGAAATAAACACATATAAGTAGGAGCACACAAATACACAAAGAATAAAACACGCCTCGTAATGTTAAGAGAATCTATATGAAAATCTCCCCTCGTCCGTGCCTGTCAATCCCTTATATAGGTGTAGAGTAAGGCGCTTCCAGAAGGGCTTATGACGTGTTGTTTACATATCTCGGGTTAAGGAGTACATTCCAGAAAGTACCCCGAGTCATTATACCCAATGCGTAATTGGAAGCCGATTGTAAACAAGATACTTCAAAGGCCTAAGCCACACCCCTTTGTGAACACAGCGTCTCATGCGGGGTCAATCAGAGGGCACGCACGAGAAATATGATGTAAACAAGCTCTCTATAACAATATTTTTATTGAAAAAAGAAAAAGAAAATATTAACCCATCTTCATTTGTCAGTGTAAAATGATTGGGTTTTGATATTCATGGAAATACCTATACAAATGTACCCAAGATATGTTAACGCCATTGATTTTCTTAATTGGTAAACATATGTTTATTCGTGAAAAGAGAATTTAACATTTCTTTTTTCACAAATGTAACACCATAGGATTTAAATATATTTTCATCCACGTAAAAATGTACACCCCTTTTTCATATCTCCGATATGTATTTACCCAAGAAGGTTAATTATTAATCAAATAAATTCCTTTATTTTGAGACGTATCTTGTGCTGCCTTGAGCAAAATGAACATACACATATTTGTAAAAAGAGAATGCAACATCTCTTTTTTCACAAATGTAATACCATAGGATTTAAATATATTGTCATCCACGTGAAAATGTACACATCCTATTTCCTACCTCCGATATTTATATATTTAAGAAGGTTAATTATTTATAAAAATCATTCCATTATTTTGAGACGCATCTTCTGCTGCCTGGGGCAAAGTGACCAACCCCTCCCCCCCACCCCTCCAGTTTTAAATAAATTTAGAAAATCTTCCACCGGATTGTAGTCCCTTCCATACCCATAGTCCCTTCCATACCCAAACTAACATATGGTTCGTTCTTATTTGTATGAGGTATAAGTGGATTAGTGAAGGCTATTTATCAATGGAGTTGCGCTGCACTGATTGACTTCAACCGCATTTTCTTATTAGAATTATATTTAAAAGTTAGTTTTTATTACGTTATAAATTTAATATAAGTATTTTTTTTGGAAATAAAAAAGGCAAAACTTTTTAAATGTAAAAATATACAAAGCAAAAATGTGTGTGTGTGTTTTATTAACAATCTAAAAAGCAATCAATTGTACTTATTAATTTTTCTTTTAAGAAGGGAAAATACATGATCAGTTTTGTCACGTATGGTTATTAAATTTAAAGAAACCTAAGAGTTTTGAAGAAATAGGCTATTCGCACTATGACGTAATCAGTATGATTATTTAGAAAAAAAAATAATTTAAAATTTCATTTCGCAATATTAAACAACGCACTAAAAGACGCACTAAAAACGATTGATGTTTGGGTTTTCCCGATGAATGTGATTACCGTGTAATTCTTTGATCATGAGTTTTTATCTTTGTTTTTTTTTATTGTTTCATAACTTTTAAACACATATAAAACGCTTAAAATAGTTCCTTAGTTGATACTTTAAAATGTGTTTTTTATTTATAATAATAATACTTAAACGTTTACTAAAATAGAAGTTGATATAAAATGCTTTTTGTGCATTAATATTTTTTCAATTTCCGTAACGTAATAAAAAATAACTATGATTGTTTTTAGGAATTCGAACGTACTTAAAAATCATATGTCCCTTTTGGCGTTATGTCACTCTAGCTCATTCTTATATAAATATATATATATATATATATATATATTCTAAAGGTAGTTTAATACAGTGTTTTAATTATAGAATTTCATAGTGATATAACGGTAGTTTAATACAGTGTTTTAATTTTAGACTTTCATATTGATATAAAGGTAGTATAATACTGTGTTTTCATTTTAGACTTTCAATTTTATTTAAAGGTATTTTAATACAGTGTTTTAATTATGGACTTTCATATTGATATAAATGTAGTATAATACAGTGTTTTAATTATAGACTTTAATATTGATATCAAGGTAGTTTATTACTGTGTTTTAATTATAGACCTTGTGTCATCAAACTGACGTGACTCTTCTGTCAGGAGGTCACCCAGGGCGCCATTTAACTGACGCGGTTTCACAGTCAGGAAATATTCCAGGGCGCCATCAAACTAACAACTTCAAAATTTTGCAGGCTTTTTTTTATACTTAAACATTAAACTTAAAAAAATTCTTTTAACAAGGCTTACAAGAGTTTTAAAAAGGATGACAATAGTTTAACAAGGCTGACAACAGTTTGATAAGGCTGACAACAGTTTGATAAGGCTGACAACAGTTTGATAAGGCTGACAACAGTTTGATAAGGCTGACAACAGTTTGATAAGGCTGACGACAGTTTGATAAGGCTGACAACAGTTTGATAAGGCTGACGACAGTTTGATAAGGCTGACAACAGTTTGATAAGGCTTACCATTAGAATTTGAACCTAAGAAACATTTGCTCCCAGAAAAGTATCAAAATTATCTGTAAAAAGTCATCTATTACTATACATTTGCAGCACAGAATCCCAACACCTTAAATCATCTGTTATACATGTTTAAAAAAAAAAATTAGAAATTTAGTTGATAAAATCATAGTTTATAAAATCATAGTTGATAAAATCATAGTTTATAACATCATAGTTTATAAAATCATAGTTTATAAAATCATAGTTTATAAAAGCATAGTTTATAAAAGCATAGTTTATAACATCATAGTTTATAACATCATAGTTTATAAACTCATAGTTTATAAAATCATAGTTTATAAAATCATAGTTTATAACATCATAGTTTATAAAATCATAGTTTATAGCATCATAGTTCATAAAATCATAGTTTATAAAATCATAGTTTATAAAATCATAGTTTATAACATCATAGTTTATAAAATCATAGTTTATAACATCATAGTTTATAACATCATAGTTTATAAAATCATAGTTTATAACATCATAGTTTATAACATAATAGTTTATAAAATCATAGTTTATAAAATCATAGTTTATAAAATCATCTATATATATAAAAATGAATGTTTGTATGTATGTCTGTCTGTATGTCTCGTATGCACTCCTACACCATTCATGCGATTGCAACAAAACTTTACACAGTTTTTTTCCACATAACCGGCCATTAAATTGTGTCAATAAAAACCTTATCAATTGTTCCGTTCCTAGCCGTTGGCCCTTAATTCGTTTTTTTTCAAATATGAGCTTTGTAAAATATTTTCCACATGCGCTCCTACGCCATTTATCCGATTCATATAAAACTTTGGAAAAATGTTACGAGCATGTCTATAAGCATTTTTAAATTATTACAATCGTTTTAAATTATTCAGTTTTGAGCCTGGGGCCTCACATTCGTTTTTCCTAATATGAGCTTTATAAATATATTTTCAAACCATATGCGCTCCTACACCAATCATGCGATTGCTACAAAACTTAGTGAGTTGTTGTCCATGCGCAAATGCATTTTACTGTGTTATTTAAACACTTTTAAAAATATTCCATTTTCGGCCGTTGGCCCTTAATTCGTATTTTTTTCTTATATGAGCTTTGTAAAAAATAATTTTCTATGCGCTCCTACGCCATTTATCCGATTCCGATAAAACTTTCGTGAGATGTTGCAAGCATGTCCACAAAGGTTTCTAAATTGCTACAATTGTTTTAACGTATTCAGTTTTGAGCCAGGGGCCTCATATTCGTTTTTCCTGAGATGAGCTATATAAATATATTTTCAAACCGTATGCGCTCCTACACCAATCATGCGATTGCTACAAAACTTGGTGAGTTGTTGTCCATGCGCCAGTGCATTTTACTGTGTTATTTAAACACTTTTAAAAATATTCCATTTTCGGCCGTTGGCCCTTAATTCGTATTTTTTCTTATATGAGCTTTGTAAAAAATAATTTTCATATGCTACGCCATTTATCCGATTTCGAAAAAACTTTGGTAACATGTTGCAAGCTTCTCTATAAAGGTTTCTAAATTATTACAACTGTTTTAAAGTATTCATTTTTGAGCCAGGGCCCTCATATTCGTTTTTCCTAATATGAGCTATATAAATATATTTTCAAACCGTATGCGCTCCTACACCAATCATGCGATTGCTACAAAACTTAGTGAGTTGTTGTCCATGCGCAAATGCATTTTACTGTGTTATTTAAACACTTTTAAAAATATTCCATTTTCGGCCGTTGGCCCTTAATTCGTTTTTTTTCTTATATGAGTTTGGAAAAAATAATTTTCTATGCGCTCCTACGCCATTTATTTGATTCCGATAAATTTTTGGTAAGATGTTGCAAGCATGTTCACAAAGGTTTTTAAATTGTTATAATTGTTTTAAAGTATTCAGTTTTGAGCTAGGGGCCTCATATTCGTTTTTCCTTAGATGAGCTTTATAAATATATTTTCAAACCGTATGCGCTCCTACACCAATCATGCGATTGCTACAAAACTTAGTGAGTTGTTGTCCATGCGCCAGTGCATTTTACTGTGTTATTTAAACACTTTTAAAAATATTCTGTTTTCGGCCGTTGGCCATTTATTCGAATTTTTTTTTATATATGAGCTTTGTAAAAAATAATTTTCATATGCGCTCCTACGCCATTTATCCGATTGCAATAAAACTTAAAACTTTGGTGAGATGTTGAAGCACGGCCGCAGAGGTTTTAAATTATTATAAATTTTCAAAATATTCCAATTTTAGCCAGTGGCCTTATTTACGTTTTTTTCTTATACGAGCCATATAAATATAATTTCAAACCGTATGCGCTCCTGCACCATTCACGCGATTGCGACAAAACTTTCACGAGTTGTTATCTATAAACATAACCATTCATTCCAACACTTTTAAAATATTCCGTTTTGGGCCGTTGATCCAAATTCTTATTTTTTCTTATATGCGCTTTGTAAAAAATAATTTACTATGCGCTCCTATACCATTTTTCAGATGCGATAAAAATTTAGTGAGATGTTGTTCTATCGCCCACAAAGGTTCTTAAATTACTATAACCGTTTTAAAATATTCAGTGTTGAGCCAGGGGCCCTATGTTTGTTTCTTACAAAATGAGCTATATAAATATAATTTTAAACCGCATGCGCTCCTACATAATTCAAGCGCTTGCGATAAAACTGAGGTGAGTTGTTGTCCATAAGCCAGAGCATTTTTCTAAGCCATTATAACTCTAATAAATTATTCCGTTTTTTTTTTTTTGGCAATCGCCCCTAATTCGTGTTTTTTTCCGTACATTAGGAGCTTTATAAAAAATAATTTCCGTATGCGCTCCTCTACATTATTACAATGCGATACAATTTTAGAGAGATGTTGTGCGCGCGGCCGCCCGCAAAGGTTTCTTAAATGATTACAACCATATTAAAATATTCCGTTTTTAGCCAGGGGTCCTATGTTCGTTTTTTCTATATAAGCTATACAACTATAATTTTAAGCTATACAACTATAATTTCAGACAGAGCTAAAGCATGAATGGATAGCTTTTTAATCAAATACAAATAGTGATATTAAATTGATTGCGTGACATTAAGTAGGTTTCTGAAGTAATACAACAATTCTACAATATTCCATTTGTGGAGGGGGGTCCTAACTTCGTTTTCCACACTTCTATTATCTATATAATTATAGTATGCATTTCTATACCATTCATTCGATTGTGATCAAACTGGGTCAAGTGAAATGCGCACTACCGAAAATGTTTCTAAATTAGAAAAAAACATTTTACAATATTCCGTTTCGGCCAGTGACCCTAATTTCATATTTTCTTCTAAGAGCTTTGTAACTATAATTTCAAACAGAGCTATTGCATGTGTGGAAGTAGCTGAATCCGCCGGCAAATTTTTTCAAATTTAGTACATCCATTGTACAATATTCCAATTAGGGCTGGGGACCCTAAATTCAAATTATTTCTTAAATGAGCTTCATCAATATAATTTATAACGAAGATATCAACACTACCGCCCTTGAACAAATGACACATTTGTAGTAAAGCCGAGAAAACACGTTTTTACATTTTTAGTGTAGAGAGTATTTTTGTTATGTGTATAAATAAGCTTGAATTTTGTGACGCATTTTAGAATCGGAAATGACATCGAAATCGCGTTTTTTTTTTCAACTAAGAGTATTTCTTGAATAGAGTCTTATAATTTCGGAGTTGTTTTGTGTTATATAATTACATTTTACACCAATCGATGGTTTCTCAAGTAATTAAATAACACACTTGACAGCGTAGATATTGAACTATTGTAATTTTTTACCGCTGGAATTTACGATTTATAAATTAATGAGAAACTATACAACTGGAAATCTCATGCCAACAATGAACGTACCTATTGTGCGAGATTTTCATGTAAAAAGATGGGAGATCCTAACGTGTGAGAATTACATTCACCATCAAAACCATTATCATTGTTGGTATCAGGTGACAATATCCAATCGAAACATTTCTTGGCAAACATACGCAAATGCAATTCATGTTTCCAATTGACATCGTTTGCGGACTAAAATTGTAAAATCCATGCTACTCCCAAGGACAGATGTATGTGGCCTGCTCTCGCGTCGGAAAAACATCTGATTTATTCGTGTATGTACCAGACGGAAAAAAAGAAAAACGTTATGTATTTAAAAGCTCTTGAAGAGACATAATTAAAATGCAAACACTTTCTTTCTTTGAGAGGCATTGCAACGCATGCCGGGTTCTCGCTAGTAGTTTATAAAATCATAGTTTATAAAATCATAGTTTATAACATCATAGTTTATAACATCATAGTTTATAAAATCATATTTTATAAAATCATAGTTTATAACATCATAGTTTATAACATCATAGTTTATAAAATCATAGTTTATAACATCATAGTTTATAACATCATAGTTTATAACATCATAGTTTGTAAAATCATAGTTTATAACATAATATTTTATAAAATCATAGTTTATAAAATCATAGTTTATAAAATCATAGTTTATAAAATCATAGTTTATAAAATCATAGTTTATAAAATCATAGTTTATAAAAGCATAGTTTATAAAATCATAGTTTATATCATTATAGTTTATAACATCATATTTTATATAATCATAGTTTATAAAATCATAGTTTATCAAATCATAGTTTATAACATCATAGTTTATAACATCATAGTTTATAAAATCATAGTTTATAAAATCATAGTTGATCAAATCATAGTTTATAACATCATAGTTTATAACATCATAGTTTATAAAATCATAGTTTATAAAATCATAGTTGATCAAATCATAGTTGATAAAATCATAATTTATAAAATCATAGTTTATAACATCATAGTTTATAACATCATAGTTTATAACATCATAGTTTATAACATCATAGTTTATAACATCATAGTTTATAACATCATAGTTTATAAAATCATAGTTTATAAAATCATAGTTTATAAAATCATAGTTTATAAAATCATAGTTTATAAAATCATAGTTTATAACATCATAGTTTATAAAATCATAGTTTATAAAATCATAGTTGATCAAATCATAGTTGATAAAATCATAATTTATAACATCATAGTTTATAACATCATAGTTTATAACATCTTAGTTTATAACATCATAGTTTATAAAATCATAGTTGATCAAATCATAGTTGATAAAATCATAATTTATAACATCATAGTTTATAACATCATAGTTTATAACATCTTAGTTTATAACATCATAGTTTATAAAATCATAGTTGACAAATCATAGTTTCTAAAATCATAGTTGATAAACTCATATTTTATAAAATCATAATTATAAAATCATAGTTTATAAAATCATAGTTGATAAAATCATATAGTTTATATAATCATAGTTTATAAAATCATAGTTTATAAAATCATAGTTGATCAAATCATAGTTGATAAAATCATAATTTATAAAATCATAGTTTATAACATCATAGTTTATAACATCATAGTTTATAACATCATAGTTTATAACATCATAGTTTAAAACATCATAGTTTAAAACATCATAGTTTAAAACATTATAGTTTATATATTAATCGTTTATAAAATCATAGTTTATAAAATCATA
>CAXITT010000320.1:132974-150919 GCA_964033795.1 Lymnaea stagnalis | reverse complement strand
TTTATAAAATCATAGTTTATAACATCATAGTTTATAACATCATAGTTTATAACATCATAGTTTATAACATCATAGTTTAAAACATCATAGTTTAAAACATCATAGTTTAAAACATTATAGTTTATATAATAATAGTTTATAAAATCATAGTTTATCAAATCATAGTTTATCAAATCATAGTTTATAACATCATAGTTTATAACATCATAGGTTATCAAATCATAGTTTATAAAATCATAGTTTAAATAATCATAGTTTATAAAATCATAGTTTATAAAATCATAGTTTATAAAATCATAGTTTATAAAATCATAGTTTATAAAATCATAGTTTATAACATCATAGTTTATAAAATCATAGTTTATAACATCATAGTTTATATAATAATAGTTTATAAAATCATAGTTTATAACATCATAGTTTATAACATCATAGTTTATCAAATCATAGTTTATAAAATCATAGTTTAAATAATCATAGTTTATAAAATCATAGTTTATAAAATCATAGTTTATAAAATCATAGTTTATAACATCAAAGTTTATAACATCATAGTTTATAAAATCATAGTTTATAAAATCATAGTTGATCAAATCATAGTTTATAAAATCATAATTTATAACATCATAGTTTATAACATCATAGTTTTTAACATCTTAGTTTATAACATCATGGTTTATAAAATAATAATTTATAAAATCATATTTTCTAAAATCATAGTTTATAACATCATAGTTTATGACATCATAGTTTATAAAATCATAGTTTATAAAATCATATTTGACAAATCATAGTTTATAAAATCATAGTTGTTAAACTAATATTTTATAAAATCATAATTATAAAATCATAGTTGATAAAATCATAGCTGATAAAATCATATAGTTTATAAAATCATAGTTTATAAAATCATAGTTTATAACATCATAGTTTAAAACATCATAGTTTAAAACATCATAGTTTAAAACATTATAGTTTATATAATAATATTTTATAAAATCATAGTTTATAAAATCATAGTTTATAACATCATAGTTTATAACATCATAGTTTACAACATTATAGTTTATAACATCATAGTTTTTAAAATCATAGTTTATGAAATCATAGTTTATAACATCATAGTTTATAACATCATAGTTTATAAAATCATAGTTTATAAAATCATAGTTATAAAATCATAGTTTATAAAATCATAGTTTATAACATCATAGTTTATAAAATCATAGTTTATAACATCATAGTTTATAACATCAGAGTTTATAAAATCATAGTTGATAAAATCATAGTTTATAAAATTATAGTTGATAAAATCATAGTTTATAAAATCATTGTTTATAAAATCATAGTTTATAACATCATAGTTTATAACTTCAATGTTTATAACATCATAGTTTATAAAATCATAGTTTTTAACATCATAGTTTATAAAATCATAGTTTATAACATCATAGTTTATATAATCATAGTTTATAAAATCATAGTTGATCAAATCATAGTTGATAAAATCATAAATTATAACATCTTAGTTTATAAAATCATATTTTATAAAATCATAGTTTAGCATCATAGTTTAAAACTTCATAGTTTAAAACATCATAGTTTAAAACATTAAAGTTTATATAATCATAGTTTATAAAATCATAGTCTATAACATCATAGTTCATAACATCATAGTTTATAAAATCATAGTTTATAAAATCATAGTTTATAAAATCATAGTTGATCAAATCATAGTTGATAAAATCATAATTTATAACATCATAGTTTATAACATCATAGTTTATAGAATCTTAGTTTATAACATCATGGTTTATAAAATAATAATTTATAAAATCATATTTTCTAAAATCATAGTTTATAACATCATAGTTTATAAAATCATAGTTTATAACATTATAGTTTATAACATCATAGTTTATATAATCATAGTTTATAAAATCATAGTTTATCAAATCATAGTTTATAACATCATAGTTTATAACATCATAGTTTATAAAATCATAGTTTATAAAATCATAGTTTATAAAATCATAGTTTATAAAATCATAGTTGATCAAATCATAGTTGATAAAATCATAATTTATAAAAACATAGTTTATAACATCATAGTTTATAACATCATAGTTTATAACATCATAGTTTATAACATCATAGTTTATAACATCATAGTTTATAACATCATAGTTTATAAAATCATAGTTTATAAAATCATAGTTTATAAAATCAAAGTTTATAAAATCATAGTTTATAACATCATAGTTTATAAAATCATAGTTTATCAAATCATAGTTTATAACATCATAGTTTATAACATCATAGTTTATAAAATCATAGTTTATAAAATCATAGTTGATCAAATCATAGTTTATAACATCATAGTTTATAACATCATAGTTTATAAAATCATAGTTTATAAAATCATAGTTGATCAAATCATAGTTGATAAAATCATAATTTATAACATCATAGTTTATAACATCATAGTTTATAACATCTTAGTTTATAACATCATAGTTGATAAAATCATAATTTATAAAATCATATTTTCTAAAATCATAGTTTATAACATCATAGTTTATGACATCATAGTTTATAATATCATAGTTTATAAAATCATAGTTGACAAATCATAGTTTCTAAAATCATAGTTGATAAACTCATATTTTATAAAATCATAATTATAAAATCATAGTTTATAAAATCATAGTTGATAAAATCATATAGTTTATAAAATCATAGTTTATAAAATCATAGTTTATAAAATCATAGTTTATAACATCATAGTTTATAACATCATAGTTTATACATCATAGTTTATAACATCATAGTTTATAAAATCATAGTTTATAACATCATAGTTGATAAAATCATAGTTTATAAAATCATAGTTAATAACATCATAGTTTATAACATAATAGTTTATAAAATCATAGTTTATAAAAGCATAGTTTATAACATCATAGTTTATAACATCATAGTTTATAAAATTATAGTTGATAAAATCATAGTTGATAAAATCATAGTTTATAAAATCATAGTTTATAAAATCATAATTTATAACATCATAGTTTATAACATCATAGTTTATAACATCATATATTATAACATCATAGTTTATAAAATCATAGTTTATAAAATCATAGTTGATCAAATCATAGTTGATAAAATCATAATTTATAACATCTTAGTTTATAAAATCATAGTTTAAAACATTATAGTTTATATATTAATCGTTTATAAAATCATAGTTTATAAAATCATAGTTGATCAAATCATAGTTGATAAAATCATAATTTATAAAAACATAGTTTATAACATCATAGTTTATAACATCATAGTTTATAACATCATAGTTTATAACATCATAGTTTATAACATCATAGTTTATAACATCATAGTTTATAAAATCATAGTTTATAAAATCATAGTTTATAAAATCATAGTTTATAAAATCATAGTTTATAACATCATAGTTTATAACATCATAGGTTACAACATTATAGTTTATAACATCATAGTTTTTAAAATCATAGTTTATAAAATCATAGTTTATAACATCATAGTTTATAACATCATAGTTTATAAAATCATAGTTTATAAAATCATAGTTTATAAAATCATAGTTTATAAAATCATAGTTTAAATAATCATAGTTTATAAAATCATAGTTTATAAAATCATAGTTTATAAAATCATAGTTGATAACATCATAGTTTATAACATCATAGTTTATAAAATCGTAGTTTATAAAATCATAGTTGATCAAATCATAGTTGATAAAATCATAATTTATAACATCATAGTTTATAACATCATAGTTTATAACATCTTAGTTTATAACATCATGGTTTATAAAATAATAATTTATAAAATCATATTTTCTAAAATCATAGTTTATAACATCATAGTTTATGACATCATAGTTTATAAAATCATAGTTTATAAAATCATATTTGACAAATCATAGTTTATAAAATCATAGTTGTTAAACTAATATTTTATAAAATCATAATTATAAAATCATAGTTGATAAAATCATAGCTGATAAAATCATATAGTTTATAAAATCATAGTTTATAAAATCATAGTTTATAACATCATATATCATAGTTGTTAAACTAATATTTTATAAAATCATAATTATAAAATCATAGTTGATAAAATCATAGCTGATAAAATCATATAGTTTATAAAATCATAGTTTATAAAATCATAGTTTATAACATCATAATTAATAACATCATAGTTTATAACATCATAGTTTATAACATCATAGTTTATAACATCATAGTTTATAACATTATAGTTGATAAAATCATAGTTTATCAAATCATAGTTAATAACATCATAGTTTATAACATAATAGTTTATAAAATCATAGTTTATAAAAGCATAGTTTATAACATCATAGTTTATAACATCATAGTTTATAAAATCATAGTTGATAAAATCATAGTTTATAAACTCATAGTTTATAAAATCATAGTTTATAAAATCATAATTTATAACATCATAGTTTATAACATCATAGTTTATAAGATCATAGATTATAACATCATAGTTTATATAATCATAGTTTATAAAATCATAGTTGATCAAATCATAGTTTATAAAATCATAATTTATAACATCTTAGTTTATAAAATCATATTTTATAAAATCATAGTTTATAACATCATAGTTTAAAACATCATAGTTTAAAACATCATAGTTTAAAACATTATAGTTTATATATTAATATTTTATAAAATCATAGTTTATAAAATCATAGTTTATAACATCATAGTTTATAACATCATAGTTTACAACATTATAGTTTATAACATCATAGTTTTTAAAATCATAGTTTATAAAATAATAGTTTATAACATCATAGTTTATAACATCATAGTTTATAAAATCATAGTTTA
This sequence comes from Lymnaea stagnalis, assembly GCA_964033795.1. Classification (NCBI taxonomy): domain Eukaryota; kingdom Metazoa; phylum Mollusca; class Gastropoda; family Lymnaeidae; genus Lymnaea; species Lymnaea stagnalis. The sequence continues at coordinate 146,006 of CAXITT010000320.1, read as the reverse complement.
TAAAATCATAGTTTATAAAATCATAGTTTATAAAATCATAGTTTATAAAATCATAGTTTAAATAATCATAGTTTATAAAATCATAGTTTATAACATCATAGTTTATAACATCAGAGTTTATAAAATCATAGTTGATAAAATCATAGTTTATAAAATCATAGTTGATAAAATCGTAGTTTATAAAATCATTGTTTATAAAATCATAGTTTATAACATCATAGTTTATACCTTCAATGTTTATAACATCATAGTTTATAACATCATAGTTTTTAACATCATAGTTTATAAAATCATAGTTTATAACATCATAGTTTATATAATCATAGTTAATAAAATCATAGTTGATCAAATCATAGTTGATAAAATCATAAATTATAACATCTTAGTTTATAAAATCATATTTTATAAAATCATAGTTTAGCATCATAGTTTAAAATTTCATAGTTTAAAACATCATAGTTTAAAACATTAAAGTTGATATAATCATAGTTTATAAAATCATAGTCTATAACATCATAGTTCATAACATCATAGTTTATAAAATCATAGTTTATAAAATCATAGTTTATAAAATCATAGTTGATCAAATCATAGTTGATAAAATCATAATTTATAACATCATAGTTTATAACATCATAGTTTATAACATCTTAGTTTATAACATCATGGTTTATTAAATAATAATTTATAAAATCATATTTTCTAAAATCATAGTTTATAACATCATAGTTTATAAAATCATAGTTTATAAAATCATAGTTTATAAAATCATAGTTGACAAATCATAGTTTATAAAAACCATAGTTGATAAACTCATATTTTATAAAATCATAATTATGAGATCATAGTTTATAAAATCATAGTTGATAAAATCATATAGTTTATAAAATCATAGTTTATAAAATCATAGTTTATAACATCATAGTTTATAAAATCATAGTTTATAACATCATAGTTTATAAAATCATAGTTTATAACATCATAGTTTATAACATCATAGTTTATAAAATCATAGTTTATAAAATCATAGTTAATAACATCATAGTTTATAACATGATAGTTTATAAAATCATAGTTTATAAAAGCATAGTTTATAACATCATAGTTTATAACATCATAGTTTATAAAATCATAATTTATAACATCATAGTTTATAACATCATAGTTTATAACATCATAGATTATAACATCATAGTTTATATAATCATAGTTTATAAAATCATAGTTGATCAAATCATAGTTTATAAAATCATAATTTATAACATGTTAGTTTATAAAATCATATTTTATAAAATCATAGTTTATAACATCATAGTTTAAAACATCATAGTTTAAAACATCATAGTTTAAAACATTATAGTTTATATAATAATATTTTATAAAAGCATAGTTTATAAAATCATAGTTTATAACATCATAGTTTATAACATCATAGTTTACAACATTATAGTTTATAACATCATAGTTATTAAAATTATAGTTTATAAAATCATAGTTTATAACATCATAGTTTATAACATCATAGTTTATAAAATCATAGTTTATAAAATCATAGTTTATAAAATCATAGTTTATAAAATCATAGTTTATAAAATTATAGTTTATAACATCATAGTTTATAAAATCATAGTTGATAAAATCATAGTTTATAAAATCATAGTTGATAAAATCATAGTTTATAAAATCATTGTTTATATAATCATAGTTATAACATCATAGTTTATAACTTCAATGTTTATAACATCATAGTTTATAACATCATAGTTTTTAACATCATAGTTTATAAAATCATAGATTATAACATCATAGTTTATATAATCATAGTTTATAAAATCATAGTTGATCAAATCATAGTTGATAAAATCATAAATTATAACATCTTAGTTTATAAAATCATATTTTATAAAATCATAGTTTAGCATCATAGTTTAAAACTTCATAAATTAAAACATCATAGTTTAAAACATTAAAGTTGATATAATCATAGTTTATAAAATCATAGTTTATAAAATCATAGTCGATAACATCATAGTTCATAACATCATAGTTTATAAAATCATAGTTGATCAAATCATAGTTGATAAAATCATAATTTATAACATCATAGTTTATAACATCATAGTTTATAACATCTTAGTTTATAACATCATGGTTTATAAAATAATAATTTATAAAATCATATTTTCTAAAATCATAGTTTATAACATCATAGTTTATGACATCATAGTTTATAAAATCATAGTTTATAAAATCATAGTTGACAAATCATAGTTTATAAAATCATAGTTGATAAACTCATATTTTATAAAATCATAATTATGAAATCATAGTTTATAAAATCATAGTTGATAAAATCACATAGTTTATAAAATTATAGTTTATAAAATCATAGTTTATAACATCATAGTTTATAACATCATAGTTTATAACATCATAGTTTATAACATCATAGTTTATAACATCATAGTTTATAACATCATAGTTGATAAAATCATAGTTTATAAAATCATAGTTAATAACATCATAGTTAATAACATCATAGTTTATAAAATCATCGTTTATAAAATCATAGTTTATAACATCATAGTTTATAACATCATAGTTTATAAAATCATAGTTTATAACATCATAGTTTATAACATCATAGTTTATAACATCATAGTTTGTAAAATCATAGTTTATAACATCATATTTTATAAAATCATAGTTTATAAAATCATAGTTTATAAAATCATAGTTTATAAAATCATAGTTTATAAAATCATAGTTTATAAAATCATAGTTTATAAAAGCATTGTTTATAAAATCATAGTTTATAACATTATAGTTTATAACATCATAGTTTATATAATCATAGTTTATAAAATCATAGTTTATCAAATCATAGTTTAAAACATTATAGTTTATATAATAATATTTTATAAAATCATAGTTTATAAAATCATAGTTTATAACATCATAGTTTATAACATCATAGTTTACAACATTATAGTTTATAACATCATAGTTTTTAAAATCATAGTTTATAAAATCATAGTTTATAACATCATAGTTTATAACATCATAGTTTATAAAATCATAGTTGATAAAATCATAGTTTATAACATCATAGTTTATAAAATCATAGTTTATAACATCATAGTTTATAAAATCATAGTTTATAAAATCATAGTTTATAAAATCATAGTTTATAACATCATAGTTTATAAAATCATAGTTTATAAAATCATAGTTTATAACATCATATTTTCTAAAATTATAGTTTATAAAATCATAGTTGATAAAATCATAGTTGATAAACTCATATTTTATAAAATCATAATTATGAAATCATAGTTTATAAAATCATAGTTGATAAAATCATATAGTTTATAAAATCATAGTTTATAAAATCATAGTTTATAACATCATAGTTTATAACATCATAGTTTATAAAATCATAGTTTATAAAATCATAGTTTATAACATCATAGTTCATAACATCATAGTTTATAACATCATAGTTTATAAAATCATAGTTTATAACATCATAGTTTATAAAATCATAGTTTATAACATCATAGTTTATAAAATCATAGTTTATAAAATCATAGTTTATAACATCCTAGTTAATAAAATCATAGTTTATAAAATCATAGTTTATAACATCATAGTTTATAAAATCATAGTTTATAAAATCATAGTTTATAAAATCATAGTTTATAAAATCATAGTTGATAAACTCATAGTTTATAAAATCATAGTTATAAAATCATTGTTTATAAAATCATGGTTGATAAAATCATAGTTTATAAAATCGTAGCTAATAATATTAAATTTTTTTTTAAAAATCCGCTCTCAGCGGGGAACCGGTCATGTGCCCGTTCCTTTCAAATTACTTGAATCACGTGATTTTTAAAGAGCTATTCATTGGGCAAACAAGAGCCGGGGTAGAGAATGTGATATGTAATTATACAATGAATACATGTAATCATGTTGAAGTAATCAGATCCACCTGAGTTATTTCCATAATCTGCGTCTTATTTAAATTATTCCATTTCTTCTTGACACGAGTGACAAGGGAATGTGGGGGGGGGGGGGCGGGGGGGCGGCCAGTGGGATGGGGGGTTGGGTTAGGGAAGGGGTGGAAAAAAAGTTTTTAATGCTGCCAATTGTTTTACCTTCTGGCCCCCCCGGCCCCCCCCCCCCCAACATCAGCTACGAATGTGTGCCAATGTGAGGGTGGGGTGGGGCGCTGGTTTAGGGGTGGTGTATGGTGAGGGAGTCGTTCTAACCCATCATTAGGTAGGTCAGGTGACCTATGTGAGGGGGTGTAGGGCTGGTGTGGGGGTGTTGTATGGTGAGGGAGTCACTCTAACCCATCATTAGGTAGGTCAGTTGACCTATATGAGGTGGGGGTGTTGGGCTGGTGCATGTTGAGGGAGTCGTTGTGACCAAGCATGAGGAAGGTCAGGGGACCTATGTGAGGTGGGGGTGCAGGGGTGGTGTATGGTGAGGGAGTCGTTGTGACCCATCATGAGGTAGGTGAGGTGACCTATGTGAGGTGGGGGTGTAGGGCTCGTGTGGGGGTGTTGTATGGTGAGGGAGTCGCTCTAACCCAACAGTAGGTAGGTCAGGTGACCTATGTGAGATGGGGGTGTAGGGGTGTTGTATGGTGAGGGAGTCGTTCTAACCCATCATCAGGTAGGTCAGGTGACCTATGTGAGATGGGGGTGCAGGGGTGGTGTATGGTGATGGAGGCCCCGTGAACAAGCATTAGGAACAGCAATGTACCAATGTGGGTGTTTTTTTTTTTGGGGGGGGGGATTTTATGTAAATCCCACCTTGCATGTTGTTGACCTGGAACGTGGGATTGTTCGAGAGGGTTTCTCTTACATCTATTTGCTCCTTAAAACCACGACTGCCACAAGCAGAGCTACACATTTGAAAAACAAGCCCATCATGGTTACCAAACAGACCACATACAGAGAGAATTGCGCCCATACAAACTGGAACCAAACGACCCCTGTGAAGCAAAACTGTGTTGAATTATTAAAAAAACAACAAATGTGACCATGATCCACAACATGTACCATCTTTGGCACTTGGGGATGTGTGCCAGTTACTCCCCCCCCCCCCCCCCCCCCCCCCCCCCCCCAATCGCATCGACCATTTTAATTTAACCTTGTATCTTCAGATGTAACGTTCGTATCATTAGGTCGAAACGCACGCAGCCGTCCATGTTCCTGGGCGCACGGATGGAAGAAACAAGATCCCACTGCACATCATCGTGTCAGCCGCCTTGGACCGAAGACTTTCAGCGCACTTGAAAGAAGGTGGAACTAGACATGATGTGTAGACCTAGATGATTATGATGTGCTGATGATTTTTTTAAATGATGTGTATTTAGTGTGTAGAGGATGCGTAGGTAATGTTTATCTGTGTGTAGGTAATGTTAATTTATGAATAATAAATGGTGTTTTATGAAAAGTATAGACGAAACATTACATAACATATGGTTTGATGAAATATAGAAGATGTAGGAGTGAAGTATAAAATATGTATTAGTAAAATATAAAAAAAAATGTATTAGTAAGTATAAAAGATTTATTAGTAAAGTATAAAAAGATGACAAGATGTATAAGTGAGAATAAAAGTTGTCTTTTTAAAGTATAAAAAGATGTATTAGTCAAGTATAAAAGATGTATCAGTGAAGTATAGAAGATCTATTATGGAGGTATATATAAAGCATTGATTATTTTGTTAAGTCATGGACCCCTTTTCGATGGTTGGTAGTAAACGCGCGCAGAGTTATGGAACTTGAAGCCCCCCCCCCCTGCTACATGTCACAATTGACCACAGTGGACACTAGAAATGGTTACACCAGAGGTTTTTAACAGCACAAAGTAAGTAAGATCTATTATGGAGGTATATATAAAGCATTGATTATTTTGTTAAGTCATGGACCCCTTTTCGATGGTTGGTAGTAAACGCGCGCAGAGTTATGGAACTTGAAGCCCCCCCCCCCCTGCTACATGTCACAATTGACCACAGTGGACACTAGAAATGGTTAAAACAGAGGTTTTTAACAGCACAAAGTAAGAGGTGGACACCGGATGGACTAAGGGCAAAGTGTCATTATGGACAGTGTCCAGTGTTATTAAATTCACCGTGAGATGGCCAGGAAGCTGAGACAGTTGGGAAGAGCAAGAAATGCCCCAATTTTCTGGAAGCTGATGAAAGTAGAAAAAGTGTTTGGCTACTTTACATCATATAAAAAATGGAGTTGAAGAGAGCTAGAGACAGAGAGAGATTGATGGAGAGAGCGGATGTGAGGGAGTTAAGAGAACGAGAGAAAGGGATAGAGAGGGATGGAGTTCAGAGAGTTAGAGACAGAGGGGGTGTTAAGAGAGCTAGAGAGGGGGGAAGAGATTTAAAAGAAATTAAGAGAGCCAGGGATAGAAAAATTTAAAGTGAACTAGAGAGAGAAATAGATGTATAGAGACATAATTCAACAGCTAGGAAGAGAGAGCGTTAGACAGGTTGAGAGAATTTAAGAGAGAGAGAGGGAGAGAAAGAGAGAGAGAGAGATAGAGAGAAAGAGAGAGAGAGAGAGAGAGGGAGAGAAAGAGAGAGAGATAGAGAGAGAAAGAGTGAGAGATGGAGAGACAATATCGCCTGTGTTGGCAGGGACATGAAACACATATTTTTAAATACGTAATTAGTCTCAGCCGGATACTTGATCATCTGAGCCGGATACTTAAATATCTCTGCTGGATACTTAATCATCTGAGCCGGACACTTAAATATCTCAGCTGGATACTAATTCATCTGAGACGGATACTTAAATATCTCAGATCATACAAAGCCTCTGGTTTATAATTGTTATTTTAAATAAAATATAGACGCAGCAATATGGCACACTATTTATTGATGTTTCCCAGTTGTTTCCCAAATGTAGATAAAATATCCATCGGTTGCACTTCTTAATCTGAATCGCATAGGGTGCTTGTAACTGGTTTATATTTAACATCGAAAGTCGCCTATTTAATATTGTTGAACTCATAATTAAAGTACATATATCTCAGTACACATCTTTCAGTACACATCTGACAGTACATATCTCTCAGTACACATCTGCCAGTACACATCTGTCAGTACGCATCTGTCCTTACACATCTGCTAGTACACACATGTCAGTACACATCTGTCAGTACACATCTGTTGGTACACACATGTCAGTGCGCATCTGTCAGTACACACTTGGCAGTACACAAATGTCATTACAAATCTGTCAGTACATATCTGCCAGTACACAAATGTCAGTACAAATATGTCAGTACACATATGTCAGTACAAGATGTCAGTACACATCTTCAGTACATATCTCTCAGTAAACATCTGTCAGTACACATCTGTCATTACACATTTGCTAGTACACACATGTCAGTACAATCTGTCAGTAAACATCTGTCAGTACATATTTGTCTGTACACATCTGCCAGTACATATCTGTCAGTACATATCTGTCAGTCCTCAGTACACATATGTCATTACACATCTGTCAATTCACATATGTAATTAAACATCTGTCAGTACACATCGGGAAGTACAGATCTGTCAGGACATATCTGTCAGTACACATTTGTCAGTACACATCTTTCAGTACACATCTGTCAGTACATATCTGTCAGTACACATCTGTTAGTACACATCTGTCAGTACATATTTGACAGTACACATCTTTAAGTACACATCTGTCAGTACATATCTATCAGTACATAACTGTCAGTACACATCTGTCAATACACATATGTCAGTACACATATGTCAGTACACAGCTGTCAGTACATATCTGTCAGTACATATCTGTCAGTACATATCTCTCAGTACACATCTGTCAATAAACATATGTTAGTACACATTGTCAATACACATATGTCAGTACACATCTATCAATACACATATGTCAGTACACATCTATCAATACACATATGTCAGTACACATATGTCAGTATACAGCTGTCAGTACATATCTGTCAGTACATATCTCTCAGTACACATCTGTCAGTACACATCTGGAAAAATATATCTGTCAGTACATATCTGTCAGTATACATCTGTCAGTTCACATCTGTCAGTACACATCTCTCAGTACACATCTCTCAGTACACATATTCACATCACATCGAACAGTACACATCAAAGGGGGTCCTGGGAAAAAATTGTGCGAACTCATAGCAGTCCCCCCCACCCACCCCCTCTCACCTCCAAGAAATAAGCATTCAGTAGTTATAGCCCGCCAAACGTTGGCGACAGCAATGCGTGAACTTCCCATCTACTTCAGTTGACAAAACATGATTTCAAGTAACGCACATTTAAGAATCCAAACTTTTGCTTCACCCCGTCCCCCATGATACGTCACTAAACACGTTTTAGTCTACGCCCATGAACTCTATGAAATATTCTGATGTCCCAACCACCTTTAAACCGAATATTTATTATATTACACCATACTGAAATTGAGACCATTTCATTTTCCGAAAAGAAAATATTGATCACCAATGGCAGTTGCGTTATTAAAAAAAAAAAGAAATGTGTTTAGTTATCGGGAATTATTTTTTGCGCTCTATTAAATACACTATTGAACCTTACTTTCTTCATACATAGAAAATTATAAGCAATATAAGTCATTTATTATTTTACAAACCAATGATTCATGTAGCAAAGTCTCTTTATTAAATAAAAAAAAACAACAACTCAATTACTAGCACACCATTACTAACTACGCCATCACTACTGCTCCTGGCAAAACATTACAACATCAACAACATCATTTCATATATATCCAAATATACCGGTACGTCAAAAATATAAAGCATATACCAAAAGCTACGAAAATAATCTCAATACCAAATTCGCTGAGTAGGAAGCAGACATCTTGTTAGGAAGCAGCCAGAAATGGAAGCAATCTACCAGAAGCGTAATATTTATATATAAACCGAATGAGCTATGCTGACATAACGCCAAAGAACTGAAAATACTTAAATACGTTGGGATTCTTAAAAACACTCATAGTTATTTTCTATTATTATAAGGAAATCGAATAAATTTAAATACGCAAAAAAAAAAAATAAAAAAAATAAAAAATATATATCCGCATTCATTTTAGTAAAAGTTTAATTATTATTATTATTATAAATTACAAATACTTTTAAAGTAACAACTAAGGAACTATCTTACGCATTTTATGCCTTTGAAAGTTATGAAAAGAATTTAAATAAAAAATTATGATACAAAAATTACATTGAATTAAATCAAATTTATCGGGAAAATACCAGCGTCACTTGGTTTTAGTGCGTTGATAATATTACGAAATAAAATTTAAATTAATTTGTTCTAAATAAACACGCAAATTACGTCATAGCGCGAATCGCCTATTTTAGCCAAAACTCTTACATTTCTTTGATTTAATAACCGCGTTTACAAAACTGATCATGTATTTTCCCCTTCTTAAAGTAAAATTAATGCATATAATTTATTGTTTTTTAAATTGTTAATCAAACACACACACACTTTTAGCTTTGTATTTTTAACATTTAATGAATTTTTTCTTTTTTTAATTCCAAAAATATACTTTTATCAAATTTATAACTTAATAAAAATTTAACCTTTAAATACACTTCTAATAAGACGATGCCGTTTAAGTCGTTCAGTGCAGTGAAACTCCATAGCCTAATAGCATTCACTAATCTACTTATAACTCATCCAAATAAGAACAAACCATATGAAATGCTAAATATGTTAGTCAAGATATGGAAGGGACTAAAATCCGGTGGAAGATTTTAATAATTTCATTTCAATCTGGATTTGAGGGTTGGTCATTTTTACGTGGATGCCAATATATTTAAATCCAATTGTATTACATTTGTGAAAAAAAAAAAGACATGTTTGTTCTCTTTTTACAAATATGTGTATGTTCTTCTTCTTCTATATCCTAAGGGCCCACGATCAATTTATTGATCATTTTGGCTCCTATGCATGTAGATGGGATTTGCAATGTTTCTGTTACTGGTGGTGATGAGGAAATTATGCACTAGGGGTTTGAAGGCTTGAGGCAATAGACACAAATGTGTCTAGTGTTGTCGCCTCAACTGTTCCTTTTGAAAGATGGTTCCAGTCCCTGATTGTCTTGGGCAGGAATGAGCAGCTCCTATACTGGCTTCTTGCTGGTATGAGCCTGAATTGCCTGTCATGGCCTCGTCGCTGTCTATGGGGGAGAGGTACGAGTTTCTGTTTAATACTGGAACAGTGGACCAGCCCATTATTTATCTTGTACATCATGGAGAGCCTGGATTGTCGTCGTCGTTTCTCCAATGGTGACCAGCCTAGTGTTTCTAGCATGCTGCCAACACTAGAGGTATTCCTGTAGCGGTTTAGGACAAAGCGTGCTGCTCGTCGCTGGACCGCCTCCAACCTGTCAATGCTCTTCTGGGTAAATGGGTCCCAGACTGAAGATGCATAATCTAAAATCGGACGGATAAAGGCTTTATATGCTCTTTCTTTCACACAGGAGTTGCCAATCTTTAGATTTCGCCTTAAGAACCCCAAGGCTTGGTTTGCTTGGTTACATACATTGTTAATATGCTCGTCCCAGCGGACCTCTCTTTGAATGGTAACACCCAGGTACTTTACGGAGGAAACTTGCTCAAGAATATGGCCGTGCAGTTTGTATTGGTAGTGTAGAGGAGTACAACTTCTAGAGATTGATAGTGTCTGGCACTTGGCAGGATGAAATTCCATGTCCCAGCTCATCTCCCACTCAGCTAACAGATTGAGATCCTGTTGTAGCTGGTCCTGGTCAGATCTGTTGGCCTCAGGAAGCTCAAGATACGTCTAAAAATAATTGAATGAATTTGATAAATAATTAACTATCTTGGGAGGTAGGAAATAGGATGTGTACATTTTCACTTAAATGGCAATATATTTAAATCCTATGGTATTACATTTGTGAAAAAAAAAGAGATGTTACATTCTCTTTTTACAAATAAACATAGGTACTGATTAAGAAAATCAATGGCGTTAACTTTAATACTAGTATAATCATGAAATCAAAACCCAATATTTTTACACACTTGAAATTTAATTTTGAAAAATGAGATGGGTTAATATTTTTTTCTACAAAAATGAAAATATGTTTTTGTTTTTACTTTACGAAAAGTAAGGTGGGTGTGTATTTTTATGAGATTAATAATTAAAAAAAAAAGACACTCAAGTCTGTTATAGGCTTGAAAAATTGAAGCGAGATTCTTCCTTAGATTAAAGAATTCTTTGTTTTACGATTTCCTGATAATGTATAATTATAAAAAAAGGCAAATATGTGTTTAAATTTTTGATGAATATATCAATGTATCAAATTCTTTTAATATAAATTAATACTTATATCTTATTATTATGTTTTTTAACAATTTTTAGAGAAAAAAAATGTAAATCAACGGCACGAAAAGGGTTAAATCTAAAATATATCTCTAGCGTAGAAATCGTCACTCAGTGAACTTCTTTAGTGACAAAAGTGATATAAAAGATATAATTTAGATTGTGCAATTTAAGTTCATGTTTACATGGGAAAATAGTAGCTTAGGGGCGTGACGGGGAGTAGGGTAGGCGTATATTATATAGCAGATACATACTTATCAAAACTTAATGATGTTAGAAACGGAAATATCATTACGTAGATACTTCTTTTTAAAATTAGGAATCGGGATGAGTTTTTGCAATAGCAGGTAGAAATTATCGCAAAGGACCTACCGTTATTACCCCGGTAACATCGGATCATTTATGCTAGTCTGAGAATTTTCAAATAGTACACGGACGCTATTCCACACTGTTGATAACACGTTTTTATACTAAGTTTTCATCCATTGTTATTATCCAATGATTTTATCCGATGTTTATCCAAGTTTTTATTTCGTTCATTTCTTACTAACAGTATAACTATCTTTACTTTTTTTTTTATAGCTACCACAGACAAACCACCTTTCATTTAGACATTCATAATACAATAAACCTGTCTTTTATTTCAGCTTTACCTGTCTTATTTGTACCGCATTAAACCTATCGTTTATTTTCTCGTCTACCACTGCAGACCTCTCTTCTCTCGCACCCCTGCAGACCTATTTCTCTCCCACCCCTGCCGACCTATCTTCTCTCCCACCCCTGCCGACCTATCTTCCCTCCTACCCCTGCCGACCTATTTTCTCTCCCACCCCAGCGGACCTATCTTCTCTCCCACCCCTGCGGACCTATCTACTCCTATCTTCTCTCCCTCCCCTGCGGACCTATCTACTCCTATCTTCTCTCCCACCCCTGCGGACCTATCTACTCCTATCTTCTCTCCCACCCCTGCGGACCTATCTACTCCTATCTTCTCTCCCACCCCTGCGGACCTATCTACTCCTATCTTCTCTCCCACCCCTGCGGACCTATCTACTCCTATCTTCTCTCCCACCCCTGCGGACCTATCTACTCCTATCTTCTCTCCCACCCCTGCGGACCTATCTACTCCTATCTTCTCTCCCACCCCTGCGGACCTATCTACTCCTATCTTCTCTCCCACCCCTGCGGACCTATCTACTCCTATCTTCTCTCCCACCCCTGCGGACCTATCTACTCCTATCTTCTCTCCCACCCCTGCGGACCTATCTACTCCTATCTTCTCTCCCACCCCTGCGGACCTATCTACTCCTATCTTCTCTCCCACCCCTGCGGACCTATCTACTCCTATCTTCTCTCCCACCCCTGCGGACCTATCTACTCCTATCTTCTCTCCCACCCCTGCGGACCTATCTACTCCTATCTTCTCTCCCACCCCTGCGGACCTATCTACTCCTATCTTCTCTCCCACCCCTGCGGACCTATCTACTCCTATCTTCTCTCCCACCCCTGCGGACCTATCTACTCCTATCTTCTCTCCCACCCCTGCGGACCTATCTACTCCTATCTTCTCTCCCACCCCTGCGGACCTATCTACTCCTATCTTCTCTCCCACCCCTG
>CAXITT010000320.1:105640-121909 GCA_964033795.1 Lymnaea stagnalis | reverse complement strand
CGTGATGGCATAGACACACCATGATGGCACAGACACACCGTTATGGCGTAGATACATTAGGATGGCAAAGGGCTAGGTATTGAAGGCACATACACACCATGATGGCACAGACACACCGTTATGGCACAGACACACAGTGATGGCACAAACACACAGTGATGGCACAAACACACAGTGATGGCATAGACACACCATGATGACATAGACACACCGTGAAGGCATAGTCACACCATGATGGCACAGACACACCGCGATGGCGTGGACACACAGTGATGGCACATACACACAGTGAGGGCACAGGCACACCATGATTGCATAGACACACCGTTATGGCACAGACACACAGTGATGGCACAAACACACAGTGATGGCATAGACACACCATGATTGCACAGACACACCGTGATGGCATAGTCACACCATGATGGCACAGACACACCGTGATGGAGTGGACACACCGTGATGGCACATACAGACAGTGATGGCACAGGCACACCATGATTGCATAGACACACCGTGATGGCATGGACACACCGTGATGGCACATGCACAACGTGATGGCATAGAAACACCATGATGGCACAGACACACCCTGATGGCACAGACACACCGTGATGGCAATGACACACAGTGATGGCACTGACACACCGTGATGGCACAGACACACAGTGATGGCACAGACACACCGTGATGGCATAGACACACAGTGATGGCACAGACACACCGTGATGGCACAGACACACCGTCATGGCACAGACAAACAGTGATGGCACAGACACACCATGATGGCATAGAAACACCATAATGGCACAGGCACACAGTGATGGCACAGGCACACCGAGATGGCACAGACACACAGTTATGGCACAGACACACAGTGATGGCACAAACACACAGTGATGGCATAGACACACCATGATGGCACAGGCACACCGTGATGGCATAGACACACCGTGATGGCAACGGCATCACACACACACCGCGATCGCATAGACACACCACGAGGGCACACACACACCGTTATTGCATAAACATGCTATAAGGGCACACAGCTAGGCATAGAAGGCACAGACACACCATGATGGCATAGACACACAGTGAGGGCATAGACACACCGTGATGGCACAGGCACACCGTGATGGCACAGACACACCGTGATGGCACAGGCACACAGTGATGGCACACACACCGAGATGGCACAGACACACCGTTATGGCACAGACACACAGTGATGGCACAAACACACAGTTATGGCATAGACACACAATGATGGCACAGACACACCGTGATGGCATAGTCACACCATGATGGCACAGACACACCATGATTGCATAGACACACCGTGATGGCATGGACACACCGTGATGGCACAGGCACACCATGATTGCATAGACACACCGTGATGGCATGGACACACCGTGATGGCACAGACACACCGTCATGGCACAGACAAACAGTGATGGCACAGACACACCATGATGGCATAGAAACACCATGATGGCACAGACACACCGTAATGACACAGACACACCGTGATGGTACAGATACACCGTGATTGCACAGACACACCGTGATGGCACATACACGCAATGATGGCACAGGCACACCATGATGGCATAGACACACCGTGATGGCATAGACACACCGTGATGGCACAGGCACACCGTGATGGCATAGACACACCATGATGGCACAGACACACCGTTATGGCGTAGACATATTATGATGGCATAAGGCTAGGTATTGAAGGCACAGACACACCACGATGACATAGACACACAGTGAGGGCATAGACACACCGTGATGGCACAGGCACACCATGATGGCACAGACACAGCGTGATGACACAGGCACAGTGATGGCACAGACACACCGAGATGGCACAGACACACCGTTATGGCACAGACACACAGTGATGGCACAAACACACAGTGAACGGATAGAAACACCATGATGGCAAAGACACACCGTGATGGCATAGTCACACCATGATGGTACAGACACACCGTGATGGCGTGGACACACAGTGATGGCACATACACACAGTGATGGCACAGGCACACCATGATTGCATAGACACACCGTGATGGCATAGACACACCGTGATGGCACAGGCACAACGTGATGGCATAGATACACCATGATGGCACAGACACGCCGTTATGGCGTAGACACATTATGATGGCATAGGGCTAGGTATTGAAGGCACAGACACAACATGATGGCATAGACACACAGTGATTGCATAGACACACCGTGATGGCACAGGCACACCGTGATGGCACAGACACACCGTGATGGCACAGGCACACAGTGATTGCACAGGCACACCGTGATGGCACAGACACACAGTTATGGCACAGACACACAGTGATGGCACAAACACACAGTGATGGCATAGACACACCATGATGGCACAGGCACACCGTGATGGCATAGACACACCGTGATGGCAACGGCAGATGGCACAGACACACAGTTATGGCACAGACACACAGTGATGGCACAAACACACAGTGATGGCATAGACACACCATGATGGCACAGGCACACCGTGATGGCATAGACACACCGTGATGGCAACGGCACACCGTGATGGCATAGACACACCATGATGGCACAGACACACCGTTATGGCGTAGATACATTAGGATGGCATAGGGCTAGGTATTGAAGGCACAGACACACCACGATGGCATAGACACACAGTGAGGGCATAGACACACCGTGATGGCACAGGCACACCGTGATGGCACAGACACAGCGTGATGGCACAGGCACAGTGATGGCACAGACACACCGTGATGGCATAGACACACCGTGATGGCACAGGCACAACGTGATGGCATAGATACACCATGATGGCACAGACACGCCGTTAGGGCATAGACACATTATGATGGCATAGGGCTAGGTATTGAAGGCACAGACACACCATGATGGCATAGACACACAGTTATTGCATAGACACACCGTGATGGCACAGGCACACCGTGATGGCACAGACACACCGTGATGGCACAGGCACACAGTGATGGCACAGGCAAACCGAGATGGCACAGACACACAGTTATGGCACAGACACACAGTGATGGCACAAACACACAGTGATGGCATAGACACACCATGATGGCACAGACACACCGTGATGGCATAGACACACCGTGATGGCACAGGTACACCGTGATGGCATAGACACACCATGATGGCACAGACACACCGTTATCGCGTAGATACATTAGGATGGCATAGGGCTAGGTATTGAAGGCACATACACACCATGATGGCACAGACACACCGTTATGGCACAGACACACAGTGATGGCACAAACACACAGTGATGGCACAAACACACAGTGATGGCATAGACACACCATGATGGCACAGACACACCATGATGGCATAGAAACACCATGATGGCACAGACACACCGTGATGGCACAGACACACCGTGATGGTACAGATACACCGTGATTGCACAGACACACCGTGATGGCACATACACACAGTGATGGCACAGGCACACCATGATGGCATAGACACACCGTGATGGCATAGACACACCGTGATGGCAGAGGCACAACGTGATGGCATAGACACACCATGATGGCACAGACACACCGTTATGGCGTAGACATATTATGATGGCATAAGGCTAGGTATTGAAGGCACAGACACACCACGATGGCATAGACACACAGTGAGGGCATAGACACACCGTGATGGCACAGGAAAATCATGATGGCACAGGCACAGTGATGGCACAGACACACCGAGATGGCACAGACACACCGTTATGGCACAGACACACAGTGATGGCACAAACACACAGTGAACGGATAGACACACCATTATGGCACAGACACACCGTGATGGCATAGTCACACCATGATGGTACAGACACACCGTGATGGCGTGGACACACAGTGATGGCACATACACACAGTGATGGCACAGACACACCATGATTGCATAGACACACCGTGATGGCATAGACACACCGTGATGGCACAGGCACAACGTGATGGCATAGATACACCATGATGGCACAGACACGCCGTTATGGCGTAGACACATTATGATGGCATAGGGCTAGGTATTGAAGGCACAGACACACCATGATGGCATAGACACACAGTGATTGCATAGACACACCGTGATGGCACAGGCACACCGTGATGGCACAGACACACCGTGATGGCACAGGCACACAGTGATGGCACAGGCACACCGAGATGGCACAGACACACAGTTATGGCACAGACACAGAGTGATGGCACAAACACACAGTGATGGCATAGACACACCATGATGGCACAGACACACCGTGATGGCATAGACACACCATGATGGCACAGGCACACCGTGATGGCATAGACACACCATGATGGCACAGACACACCGTTATGGCGTAGATACATTAGGATGTCATAGGGCTAGGTATTGAAGGCACATACACACCATGATGGCACAGACACACCGTTATGGCACAAACACACAGTGATGGCACAAACACACAGTGATGGCATAGACACACCATGATGGCACAGACACACCGTGATGGCACAGACACACCGTGATGGAACAGACACACCGTGATGGCACAGACACACCGTGATGGCACAGACACACCGTGATGGCACAGACACACCGTCATGGTACAGACAAACAGTGATGGCACAGACACACCATGATGGCATAGAAACACCATGATGGCACAGACACACCAT
Source organism: Lymnaea stagnalis (assembly GCA_964033795.1). NCBI lineage: Eukaryota > Metazoa > Mollusca > Gastropoda > Lymnaeidae > Lymnaea > Lymnaea stagnalis. The sequence continues at coordinate 117,179 of CAXITT010000320.1, read as the reverse complement.
GATGGCACAGACACGCCGTTATGGCGTAGACACATTATGATGGCATAGGGCTAGGTATTGAAGACACAGACACACCATGATGGCATAGATACACCGTGATGGCATAGACACACCGTGATGGCACAGGCACACCGTGATGGCACAGACACATCGTGATGGCACAGGCACACAGTGATTGCACAGACACACCGAGATGGCACAGACACACCGTTATGGCACAGACACACCGTGATGGCACAGACACGCAGTGATGGCATAGACACACCATGATGGCACAGACACACCGTGATGGCATAGTCACACCATGATGGCACAGACACACCGTGATGGCGTAGACACATTATGATGGGATAGGGCTAGGTAATGATGCGCCAACACACCATGGTTTAGAGCTAGCTTTTGGTGTGCTAACATATCATGGTAAATAAAGCTGGCGATTGGTTTGCAGAGCTTAGTTCCTTTCAAACTCAGCAATTGGAGATGTCGGTGCAAATTTTTTTTTTTTTTTTTGAATGGAATTGATACAAATATGAATGAGATCCCGTTATCGTGGTTGGTTATTTTCGTTTCGCCAGGTTTCAGAGCATTCTTAATGATATGAAAGTAACCATGGTAACCGATCAATGCGCTGCAGCCCAGGGACGGTCCACTTCTAAAACAGCAAGGAAAATAAAATATGAGATTACAGGACGATTAAACACTAGCGAAGGGAGATCATTGAACTTTCCAACACTGTGAGATCACTGGATCGAGCCACGGACTTACCAGTTTTTGTTGATATGCATTTACGGATGTTCAACAGCAAGACTGGAATGGGATTACTGTTGTTCGCATCAGGTCACATTTTTCTATATAAAATAATACAATTCATAAAAAGTAAATATAGATGTCACCCATATAGCCAACCCCTTCACCCATATCGCCAACCCATTCACCCATATCGCCAACCCATTCACCCTTAAAGCCAGCCCATTCACCCTTAAGGCCAACCCATTCACCCTTAAAGCCAACTCATTCACCCTTAAAGCCAACCCATTCACCCTTAAAGCCAACCCATGTGGGTTGAAGTGGGTTTGAGTCTTTCCAGGGACATTTTTTGTTTGTTTTGAAAAGAGAACAGCTGGGTTGGGGGATTTATTTATTTATTTTTTTTGGCCGGTAGCATGTAACTTTTTGAGGAATCTCGAGTTCTAGACAAGCTGTCCCCTAACTTTCATCCGTGGCCATGTTATTTTATAACGCTGTCACGTGATCTACTCAAATGGTATCATTTTTTTTTAAAATGGCCTATCAGTAACATGGGACTCTGATCTGAAAAGATGTGTCATGGATTATAACAAATTACATTTACTTTTGAAAAGGATTGTAGGTGAAATTAAAATAGAACACGTCAAGGTAATTTTATATTATTGTTGGTGCAATTCTTTTTAACTAAAAACTTTGGATTACGAAAAGATAATTTTATTTATAGTTCTTGTTCTCCTTCCAATCGGTCTCTTTCATTTTTTGTTTCTTTATTTAGAAAAACTTGCATTGAGAAGCCAGCTTGACAAAGGTATAAAACTAATAGTGACATTTTCTATTCAAAATGAGTATTCCAGATGACAGTGAAAGAAAACATCCGCCCATGGCATTCTGTCCAAGATGTCTTTGATTGCCATATCATAAAACACAATATTTACTATTCATAATGAAGTCGTAAATCATTATAATAAACTTATCTCATATTAAAGGCCCTGTCTCGCAATAAAGGGACTAATCTCATTTGAATTGAAAAAAACTAACTCACAATGAAGGGACTAATCCAATATTGAAGGGACTAATCTCACAATGAAGGGACTAATTTCACAATGAAGGGACTAATCTCATAATAAAGGGACCGATCTCATATTAAAGGGACTAATCTCATGTTGGAGTAAAAGGACTAATCTCATATTGAAGGGATTAATCTAACAATGAAGGGGCCAATCTTATATTTACGGGACTAATCCAGGGTTATTAACCAGGGTTACTCGCACCCCGCAATATTAGGGGGTGCAGGATGCAGTCTTACGCGGTGCAGGAGGCTGTATTAGAGGGTGCAGGATGCAGTCAAGGGGTGCAGGAGGCTGTATTAGGGGGTGCAGGATGCAGTCTTAAGGGGTGCAGGAGGCTGTATTATTAGATGCAGGATGCAGTCTTAAGGGGTGCAGGAGGCTGTATTAGAGGGTGCAGGATGCAGTCTTAAGGGGTGCAGGAGGCTGTATTAGAGGATGCAGGATGCAGTCTTGAGGGGTGCAGGAGGCTGTATTATTAGATGCAGGATGCAGTCTTAAGGGGTGCAGGAGGCTGTATTAGAGGGTGCAGGATGCAGTCTTAAAATGTGCAGGAGGCTGTATTAGAGGGTGCAGGATGCAGTCAAGGGGTGCAGGAGGCTGTATTAGGGAGCGCAGGATGCAGTCTTAAGGGGTGCAGGATGCTGTATTAGAGGGTGCAGGATGCAGTCAAGGGGGACAGGAGGCTGTATTAGGGAGCGCAGGATGCAGTCTTAAGGGGTGCAGTAGGCTGTATTAGAGGGTGCAGAATGCAGTCTTAAGGGGTGCAGGATGCAGTCATAAGGGGTGCAGGAGGCTGTATTAGAGGGTGCATTTAAGAGTGAGGGGCGGAAAATATGTTTTGAAATTGGGTCTGGCCGCCGGGAGTTTTTTTCCAAATCAAAGGGGAGGTGGCGGTGCTGCTAAAAGGTTAGGAACCCCTGGATTCTCATACTGAATGGACTAATCGGATACTGATAGGACGAAACTCATACTGAAAGGACTAATCTGACGATGAGAGGACTAATCTGACGATGAAAGGACTAATCTGACGATGAAAGGACTAATCTCACGATGAAAGGACTAATCTCACGATGAGAGGACTAATCTCACGATGAGAGGACTAATCTGACGATGAAAGGACTAATCTGACGATGAAAAGACTAATCTAACGATGAAAGGACTAATCTCACGATGAGAGGACTAATCTCACGATGAAAGTACTAATCTCACGATGAAAGTACTAATCTGGCGATGAGAGGACTAATCTGACGATGAAAGGACTAATCTGACGATGAAAGGACTAATCTCACGATGAAATGACTAATCTTACGATGAGAGGACTAATCTCACGATGAGAGGACTAATCTCACGATGAAAGGACTAATCTGACGATGAAAGGACTAATCTCACGATGAAAGGACTAATCTGACGATGAAGGGACTAATCTGACGATGAAGGGACTAATCTGATGATGAAAGGACTAATCTGATGATGAAAGGACTAATCTCACGATGAAAGGACTAATCTGACGATGAAAGGACTAATCTGACGATGAAAGGACTAATCTGACGATGAAAGGACTAATCTGACGATGAAAGGACTAATCTGACGATGAAGGGACTAATCTGATGATGAAAGGACTAATCTGACGATGAAAGGACTAATCTGACGATGAAAGGACTAATCTGACGATGAAAGGACTAATCTGACGATGAAAGGACTAATCTGACGATGAAAAGACTAATCTCACGATGAAAGGACTAATCTCACGATGAGAGGACTAATGTCACGATGAAAGTACTAATCTCACGATGAAAGGACTAATCTGACGATGAAAAGACTAATCTCACGATGAAAGGACTAATCTCACGATGAGAGGACTAATGTCACGATGAAAGTACTAATCTCACGATGAAAGGACTAATCTGACGATGAAAGGACTAATCTGACGATGAAGGGACTAATCTGATGATGAAAGGACTAATCTGACGATGAAAGGACTAATCTGACGATGAAAGGACTAATCTGACGATGAAAGGACTAATCTGACGATGAAAGGACTAATCTGACGATGAAAAGACTAATCTCACGATGAAAGGACTAATCTCACGATGAGAGGACTAATGTCACGATGAAAGTACTAATCTCACGATGAAAGGACTAATCTGGCGATGAGAGGACTAATATCACGATGAAAGGACTAATCTGACGATGAGAGGACTAATCTCACGATGAGAGGACTAATCTGACGATGAAAGGACTAATCTCACGATGAAAGGACTAATCTGACGATGAAAGGACTAATCTCACGATGAAAGGACTAATCTGACGATGAAGGGACTAATCTGATGATGAAAGGACTAATCTGACGATGAAAGGACTAATCTGACGATGAAAGGACTAATCTGACGATGAAAGGACTAATCTGACGATGAAAGGACTATTCTGACGATGAAGGGACTAATCTGATGATGAAAGGACTAATCTGACGATGAAAGGACTAATCTGACGATGAAAGGACTAATCCCACGATGAAAGAACTAATCCGACGATGAATGGACTAATCTCTCGATGAAAGGACTAATCTCTCGATGAAGCGACTAATCTCTAAACCAAACATTAACGTGCTCGCCGACCTTCAACTGACTACGTCACTCGCCGCAGTGCGCCCCATGAGACCAATCAGAGCATCAATCATTGATGGGATCCTTTGAACAGACACCACGAAACGGCATCGGATGATTCGGTTTCTCAGGGATGTAAAAAGTGACAATTGACACCTTGATTACCTTGGACCGGCAGTGTACTGAATGCGTAGACTAAAAAGCTGTGCAAACCATATCTTTACTACCACTGTAATATTTTTTAAAGCTTTTCCACAAAGCGATAACAACAACCCCCCCCCCCCCCACATAACCCTTAAAACATTTTCTTTAACACTTTACAGCAGTGGTTCTCAACCTTTCTGATGCCGCAAGCCTTTAATACATGTCCTCATGACGTGGCGACCCCCAACCACACAATTATCTTCGTTGATGTTTTATAACTGTGGAGTATATGTGTTTTCAGATGATCTTATGCGACTCCTGTGAAAGGTTCGTGTGACCCCACCCCCCACCCCCCAAGGGGTCGCGACCCGCAGGTTGAGAACTGCTGCTCTAAGGCATTGCTGACATTCAAACCCCATCACTCTGTACTACTTATTACTACATCTTATAAGCGTGGAGCTAATAAATGGAGCTAGTATATGGAACTAATGCATGGCGCTAAAATATGTGGCTAATTTAAGAAGCTATAGTTCATGGCGCTTATTTATGAAGCTGATACATGGAGCTTATACACTGATCTGATGCAATCGAGCAAATGCATAGTGCTAATCCATAGAGCAAACACATGGAGCTAATGCAAGGAGGTAATTCATGGAGCTTACACACGAATCTAATACTGTCACAGAACGGTTGTTACGGAGGAGGGATAAAGGTCCTGACCTATCACAAACTGTATTGATGTAGTAGTGTTCAGTACAGGACCGCTCCCCTCTGTGATTTAATATGGTCGAGACAGACAAAAGCACAACGTAGACTTGAACGAAATCCAACAATACAAACTCCAGGTGTCCAATGATAAAATAGACTATATTTATTACTCAAATAAAAAGTTATTCTATACTGCTCAGTAACTGTCAGCTATCTACTACTGTTTCTAAACTGTTAAACAATATCGCCTCCTACGTTCCTTCACTGAACTGATGCATGGAGCTAATACATGGAACAAATGCATGGAGCAAATACATGGAACTAATAAATGGAATTAATGCATGGCGCTTGTGCATCAAGGAAATACATAGAGCTAATAAATAGAACAATTACATGGAGCTAACAGATGAAGCTAATACATAGAGCAAATACATGGAGAAAATACATGGAGCTCATTGCAATATGCTAACACCGTCCATGTCCTTTGAATGAGATCTAAAGCCAGTCATTACGGTTGTTATCCCAGAGAATACTAACTATCACAGTCCAGAGATTACGGTTGTATCTTTGAGCTATCCCCATACAGAAGAGCTCCTTATAAAGATCAATCCTCTGAAGGTCGAGATTCAATCTCTTAGGACCTTTGGCCGTGAAACATGGCCCAGTAGTCCCTGGGGACTCCGGCCATGCAGCTCGGCCTCGAGCGAAAAGGGGGTTTGGAACAGCTTTACTTCCTCCCCGGAGAAGGCGTTTCGTTGCCTCCTCCACCGCCCGGGGGCTGTCCGTTTTCCCAGTGTGGGACGGCTTTTCTTCCACTCCAGAGATGGCGTTACGTTGCCACCTCTACTGCCCGGGAGCTGTACGTTTTCCTTGGTGCGGGACGGCTTTGCCTCCTCTCCGGAAGTAGTTGCTGGCTTACTAACTTCCACCATCCCGGGAGTCCTGAGCCAAGTTAGGGGTCCCCTAAGAATTGTTTCCCTCCGGGGAGGCGTTGCCTTGCCTCAACCCGCGTTTTTCCGGAAGCTGTTCGGACCGGACATAACGGCTTTAACTTCCTCTCCGGGTGAGGCGTTGCGTTGCCTCGACCCACCGCTCTGGGAGCTGTTCGGACTGGACATGTCGGGACGAAACGGTCGCCTAGGGGTGGCTTTCTCAGGGCCACGTCTTTTTAATCATTGGCAAGGGTTTTTGGCCCACTACCTCATACCCATAACCGGCGACACGTAATCATGTTAGCGCTTCCTTCCGTTGCGTTAGAAGTCATGCGTTTTGCAAGAAATATATGAGGGGGGGGCTAGAGCAAATATCTTCCTCCCAGTGGGTGGGGGCTTTGCGTCACCCCCTCCCCTAGCTCAGTGGGTCTTCCGATAGGACATTGTGATCTTTGGCTTCAGGGAGCACGCCCTTTACTGGTCTTCCACGCCACGAAGAGGCAGATCACGTGCACACCACCTCGAGCTAAGTGGTGCGAGTTTCCCCGGTCCAGCGCAAGCCATCCCGAGGGAAACTTGGAAGACAGAAGAGCTCCTAAACCAGACGAATTTTGGGGCAATGCACACATCCCCTTTGTTGCTTGAACCTCTTTGAACTTAATAAAATAAAAATAAAATGTCATTACGGAAATACAAAAAAAAAAAAGTTTAAAAGGTTGTGTGTGGGGGGGGGGGGGGGGGGGGTGAGGTGGGGTGGCTTCATAAACTTTATAAATTCATATGATATTTTCTTCACAATTCCAGGAAGACGCTTTTAAATTATGTTAATGTTTCTGTGATTCATTCAAGTGGTTATTGGTGTTTATAAATCCCGCCATTAGTGATTGTAACATATTTTGTCTTCGGTGATTAAAGATATAATCATAAGCCATTTTAAAATGTCGTTAGTGATTAAATTATGTCTTAAGCAGTAGCGTAGCTAGAGGGGTGGTGCGGGGGTGCTGACCACTCCGGGTGACATCATCTCAGTGGGATGACACCAAATATAAAAAAAGATTGCTTATTCACAGAGCGCACGCAGCACGGTCTAAATGGATTTCATAAAAGGAGAACCGATCACAAATACATTTCCACACATGCAACCAATGCAAATGCGTGCTTTATTGAAAGTCCAACGTAGGTGCGTCAGAAATGAGGGGATCCTTTAATTAGGTCAGAAAAACACTGTTTTGACCATGATTCAACGCCGATTGAAGTATTCAGTAACTTTCGTAAGTGACAGAAATCTCTCTCTCTCTCTCTCTCTCTCTCTCTCTCTCTCTCTCTCTCTCTCTCTCTCTCTCTCTCTAAATAAATAAATAAATATATATATATATATATATATATATATATATATATATATATATATATTATATATATATATAGATATATATATATATATATATATATATATATATATATATATATATATATATATATATATATATATATATATATATATATATATATATATATATATATATACATATTCTGGGAAAAAAAGTTTTCCATTGATAGTTTTTTAAAACTGTGCTTTTCTTAAAGACATTTACCTTCTGACCTTCGATTAATTTGTTTTTGTTATTGTCATTGTAATACTGTGGACTTACTTTAACAAGAAGAAATCCATCGTGGAAGTAGGAGAGGTGGTGGGGGGGGCACTATGACTTTACCGCACTGGACGACACCAACATTAGTTACGCCACATGACATAAGCCATTAAAAATAATATGTCATTTGTGACTTAAAAATATGTCATAACTGATGCTATAATATGGCATCGGATAAAATAAAATCTATCGTAAGTGATTATGAGTATATGTCATCTAGTAATTATAAAATGTAACTTTAAATGTAATGAGTGATTGCAAGCTATGTCAATGTCACGATTGTATGAGAAAACATGATTCAATGGTCACAAAGGCGCATTAATCTGGATGTAGAGGTCAACATAAAAGTAGCGCCCACGCGGCAATCATAGTCCTCCAAGAAGGGTCACCTCGCTATTAGTCAACTAAAAGCCACCATTTACGTGGCGCCCTCTACTCTGAATTGTGGGTGACGGATTTAGGGGAAGTGACGAAATGGCCGGCACACGCAGACGACAAACGGATGAAACTATTTTAAACGCTACCTTTTGTTGTTCACATACTTTGCGGGGGAGGATTGGGGGGGGGGGGTATTTTTGGAATACATTTTTTGACATTGGTGTTGGAATTGTAGTTGGCATTACTGTCGGTATTTTTGTTGGCATTACTGTCGGTATTTTTGTTGGCATTATTGTTGGCATTATTGTTGGCATTATTGTTGGGATTATTGTTGGCATTATTGTTGGCATTATTGTTGGCATTATTGTTGGCATTATTGTTGGCATTATTGTTGGCATTATTGTTGGCATTATTGTTGGCATTATTGTTGGCATTATTGTTGGCATTATTGTTGGCATTATTGTTGGCATTATTGTTGGCATTATTGTTGGCATTATTGTTGGCATTATTGTTGGCATTATTGTTGGCATTATTGTCGGCATTATTGTCGGCATTATTGTCGGAATTATTGTCGGCATTATTGTCGGCATTATTGTCGGCATTATTGTCGGCATTATTGTCGGCATTATTGTCGGCATTATTGTCGGCATTATTGTTGGCATTATTGTTGGCATTATTGTTGGCATTATTGTTGGCATTATTATTGACATTATTGTTGGCATTATTGTTGGAATTGTTATTCGCATAATTTTAGTGTTTGTTGCGGGGCAGGGGTGGGGTGGAGAGCGTAAAAGGGGGACAACATTTCTAGGAGTGTTTAGTTTCCATTGTTCTTTTCAGCTTCAAATGTCGACAAATAGAATAAATTCACATCAATTTATTGTGCACAAACCAGTGGGATACCAGTTTATTATAAATTGTTACTGTAGATGAAAGGAAATAGCTTGTCAGTTTGATGGACGGCTGTCAACACCAGGGGGGGGGGGTGGCTGACGGGTCTGAGTCATGACTTATTTCATTTACAATAAGGGGAGGTTTGTTTTTATAATAACATTTGAATGTAACACCCCACCTCCCCCCCACCCACTCCCATCTTTTTGAGAGCAAGACACATTTTAATGGTGTTACACTTGAATTGATGAATATTTTATATTATGTATTGGTCTGATTAATATCTGGTGGCTGTTACAAGTGTTGCTCCACGCCTTGTAGTTATGCCCGATGTTGTTACCCACCTGGTACGTGTGACCTCTATTGTTACATGCCTGTTAGATGTGACCTCTATTGTCACACCCCTGTTAGATGTGACCTCTATTGTCACACGCCTGGTGGCTGTGACCAATATCGTGACACGCCTGTTATCTGTGACTTCTATTGTTACACGCCTGGAAAATGTGACCTCTGTTGTAACACGCCTGGTAGATGTGACCTCTGTTGTTACACGCCTGGTAGATGTGACCTCTGTTGTTACACGCCTGGTAGATGTGACCTCTATTGTGACACGCCTGGTGGGTGTGGTCTCTATTGAGACACACCTGGTAGCTGTGACCAATATCGTGACACGCCTGGTATTTGTGACCTCTATTGTTACACGCCTGGTAGATTTGACCTCTATTGTTACACGCCTGGAAGATGCGACCTCTATTGTTACACGCCTGTTAGATGTGACCTCTATTGTAACACGCCTGGAAGATGTGACCTCTATTGTAACACGCCTGGTAGATGTGACCTCTGTTGTAACACGCCTGGTAGATGTGACCTCTGTTGTTACAAGCTTGGTAGATGTGACCTCTGTTGTTACACGCCTGGTAGATGTGACCTCTGTTGTTACACGCCTGGTAGATGTGACCTCTATTGTTACATTCCTGGTAGATGTGATCTCTATTGTTACATGCCTGGTAGATGAGACCTCTATTGTTACACATCTGGTAGATGTGACCTCTATTGTTACACGCCTGGTAGATGTGACCTCTATTGTTACACGCTTGGTAGATGTGACCTCTATTGTTACATGCCTGTTAAATGTGACCTCTATTGTTACACGCCTGGTAAATGTGACCTCTGTTGTTACACTCCTGGTAAGTGTGACCTCTATTGTTACATGCCTGTTAGATGAGACCTCTATTGTTACACGCCTGTTAGATGAGACCTCTATTGTTACACGCCTGGTAGATGTGACCTCTATTGTTACACGCCTTGTAGATTAGACCTCTAGTGTTACACGCCTGGTAGATGTGACCTCTATTGTTACACGCCTGGTAGATGAGACCTCTATTGTTACGCGCCTGGAAGATGAGACCTCTATTGTTACACTCCTGGAAGATTTGACCTCTATTGTTACACGCCTGGAAGATGTGACCTCTATTGTTACACGCCTGGAAGATGTGACCTCTATTGTAACACGCCTGGAAGATGTGACCTCTATTGTAACACGCCTGATAGATGTGACCTCTGTTGTAACACGCCTGATAGATGTGACCTCTGTTGTTACAAGCTTGGTAGATGTGACCTCTGTTGTTACACGCCTGGTAGATGTGACCTCTGTTGTTACACGCCTGGTAGATGTGACCTCTGTTGTTACACGCCTGGTAGATGTGACCTCTATTGTAACACGCCTGGTAGATGTGACCTCTGTTGTTACACGCTTGGTAGATGTGACCTCTGTTGTTACACGCCTGGTAGATGTGACCTCTATTGTAACACGCCTGGTAGATGTGACCTCTGTTGTTACACGCCTGGTAGATATGACCTTTATTGTAACACGTCTGGTAGATGTGACCTCTGTTGTTACACGCCTGGTAGATGTGACCTCTATAGAGATGATTGATTCCCTCCCCGCTGTAAACAGGAGAACCATGGCTAGTTAATGGTTTTGTATTCTTCGAGAGAGATAAATTCTGATTAGTTCTTACCTTACAAGCATCGAGAGGTTACTTGTACTTAAACAAGGGCCAGCATCAAGTCAAGGTTAATCGTTAGTTCTGTCCCCTTGTGCTCTGGTTATATTAGTAATGTGCATACCTTTAAACGCCTGTTCTTAATTAATAATGAAATTAAAAAAAAAATATTGATAATATATTTAATTTTCTTTTTTTAAATTCCAATAATGTCTCTGTAAAAGAAAAAAAAGAAAAGAAAAAAAAAACAACAACAAAAATTTGATCAAAAACAATATTGATTATTTAACAAAAATAATTAAACAATAAATCACGTAATAAACATTTAATATAAAAATTTTAAGTTCGTATGTTTTTAAAAAGGAATACAAGCAACAGAAGCAACAGCAAAAAAAAAAAAAAAAAAAAAAA
>CAXITT010000320.1:77519-105476 GCA_964033795.1 Lymnaea stagnalis | reverse complement strand
AGGGGGGGGGGGGGGGCACAAGGAGAGAGTGTGGGGTGTTGGAATAATGCATTACATGAGATCTGTGTGGGGAGGCCGCCACCCAGACATGAGAAGGGGGGGGGAGACGCCACCCAGACATGAGAACAACAAGATTAAAGAATTCTACGCAATTTAGATCCGCCTGTGAGTCCAGGTCCCATTACTCTTATCTTGATCCGGGAGACTGTCCCAGAGGTGGCCGTCAGCACCACCGCTAATGGTGGCCAAAGTCTGCAAGTCTCGTTCTGGATCACTCAGGACGTGCCCTGACCAAACAGTTTTTTTTTCTTCTGAAGGATTACCACAGAGGAGAGTGTTGCCGTGGAGAGTAGAGACAAGAGAGTTGTAGTGGAGACTAGAGACAAGAGACTTGTAGTGGAGAGTAGAGACAAGAGAGTTGTAGTGGAGAGTAGAGACAAGAGAGTTGTAGTGGAGAGTAGAGACAAGAGAGTTGCCGTGAGAGAGAGTAGAGACAAGAGACTTGCCGTGAGATGTAGAGTAGAGACAAGAGAGTTGCAGTGGAGAGCAGAGACAAGAGAGATGCATTTTACCTGCTGTTGCAAAGGTGTGTGTTTAGGGGGAGTCTTGAATATTTCAAGGGCCCAAAGTTGATGGGGAAAACAAATACAAACTATAAACCTCAAATGCAAGGGGGGGGGGTGTTAAAAGGAAAAGTCGCAGGCGGCCTTCAAAAGTCAAGAGACGGCCCTAGACAAGACAGTTGACCTCGACAGAATAGACACTGACGGTGAGGTGGAGAGTAGAGTCAAGCTGTACACAGTTACTTTTCTGAGATTCAATGCGCTAGTCTCATATGTTCTCAGCCAGCTAGAGTTACCCAAAACTATTCCAGCTATTAATTTCGTTAATTCCCCAAAATTAAATACGTTTTTTTTATATTTACAGGATTTTCTTATTTACCAACATTTCAAGTCATGTATTCATAATCTTATTGTTGTCACTGGTCATTAAATGTGTCGCTGATCAATCATAATGGTACTTGCCAATCTTAGTGGTTCTGGTCATTCATGATTCTATAATATGTCATACTAATATTACCAACTGACCTAACCAGCAATGCTAATATCTAATGACCAAATCTTGACAATAAAAACCCTAATTCTGTTTTTAAATTCTTTATATTAACTTAACCTTTTTATTTTTGGCTAGCAAAATATTTCGACGCCTAATTGACCCACTTCCCGTCAACCTATCGAGCTAAAACTTGGCACGAAATCAAATTCCCCATAAACTGCGCTAAACGATATTCTTTAAAAAAAAAATATATATCGCAAGTGCGTTTGGAGCGCAATGTTTTCTTTTGTTTTCTGAAATAGTTGGTGAAAGAAATCTGCGGCGTAAGGTCGGGTGGGGTCATTATAATATTTATTGAGTTCAGGGGAAGAATGTTTGGTTGTGGACCATTAGGTGAGGGACACTAATTGGGATTCTCATCAAGTGCGCTACTTGAGTACATGTTTGTACAAAGTTTTAGTCACCCCTGCCCCCCCCCAAATTGCTCGACATTACATTTTATAAAGGATTTATACACAAAAAAAATTGTTTTGTTTTAATGGTTGTTTCATTAAAGAAATGAACTAATGAAATGTGGCTTACAAAAATATTACAAATTTAATTTCTATAAAAGAAAAATGATTGGAGTTTCTATGTGAGCACTCCATTGAAAAAAAACATGTCATAGTGACATTAACAGGTTAAAGCATTTTAAAGCGACTGGAAAAGTCAGGTTTTGTTCATTAGATGAGGGCAAGCTTTGTCCATTAGTTTGATGGCAGGTTTTGTCCATTAGTTTGATGGCAGGTTTTGTCCATTAGTTTTATGGCAGGTTATGTCCATTAGTTTGATGGCAGGTTTTTGTCCATTAGTTTGATGGCAGGTTTTGTCCATTAGTTTGATGGCAGGTTTTGTCCTTTAGTTTGATGGCAGGTTTTGTCCATTAGTGTGATGGCAGGTTTTGTCCATTAATTTGATGGCAGGTTGTGTCCATTACTTTTATGGCAGGTTTTGTCCATTAGTTTGATGGCAGGTTGTGTCCATTAGTTTGAGGGCAATCTTTTCCAAAGTGGGCGGCATGGCGTGGAGACAACAGGGGCTAATGTTTGACATCAAGACAACAGGGGCTGATGTTGGCCACCAAGACAACAGGCGGCTGATGTTGGCCATCAAGACAACAGGGACTGACGATGGCCATCAAGACAACGGGTGCTGATTTTAGCCATCAAGACAACAGGGGATAATGTTTGACATCAAGTCAACAGGGGCTGATGTTGGCCACCAAGACAACCGGGGCTGATGTTGGCCACCAAGACAACCGGGGCTGATGTTGGCTATCAAGACAACAGGGGCTGATATTGGCTATCAAGACAAAAGGGGCTGATATTTGCCATCAAGACAACAGGGGCTGATGTTGGCCACCAAGACAACAGACGATTGATGTTGGCCATCAAGACCACAGATGGTTGGTGTTGGCCATCAAGACAACAGATGGCTGATATTGGCCATCAAAACAACAGGTGCTGACGATCAAGGCAACAGACGGCTGATGTTGGCCATCAAGACGACAGACGGCTGATGTTGGCCATCAAGACGACAGGGTGACGTTGAAGGGCAGTAACGTAAAGTAATGTAAACCTCGATAAAAACAACTTACAATCATCATTAAATACATAAGTGTGGCTGACACATGGCTGTAATAAAGGTTTATTTTAACTGTATAAATGCAGACAAAAAATTACCATTTGAATCTGACCGGGTAATAAAAATCATAACTATTATATTTTACAGCATACTTTGCTAATTATTTTCTGATTATTAATTAAATATTCGGCTTATCATAACATGAATCATGTTGCCTCACTGACTGCCTCTAACTCACTCACCTCCATCTATCAAATTAGCGCTGACCAACCACCCCCACAGTATGTGATACGTCATCAGACGAAGATCAGCTGTTTCAATCGATTGCTACTAACTCTGTCTCAGTTGTCATGTTATTTTTTGAACAAAGGGAACTCTTTATCGAGACCAATAAGCGTTTTTAACAGTTGGACACATTTTTTTGACACGTTTGCTTAAAAAAATTAATTAAAAATTTGATCTGTCAGAAGAAAAGCCCTGGTTAATAAGCAGGTTGATGGACAAGTTGATGCACGGTTTAATGACCAGGTTGATGGCCAGGTTGATGACCAGGTTGATGACCAGTTTTATGACCAGGTTAATGGCCAGGTTGATGGTCACATTAATGGCAAGGTTAATGGCCAAGTTGATGACAAGGTTAATGGCCAGGTTGATGGCCAGATTGATGCACGGTTTAATGATCAGGTTGATGGCCAGGGTGATGAACAGGTTGATGGCCAAATTAATGTCAAGGTTGATGACCAGTTTTATGACCAGGTTAATGGCCAGGTTGATGGTCACATTAATGGCCAGGTTAATGGCCAAGTTGATGACAAGGTTAATGGCCAGGTTGATGGCCAGATTGATGACCCGGTTGATGACCAGGTTAATGGCCAGGTTGATGGCCAAATTAATGGCGAGGTTGATGGCCAAGTTGATGACAAGTTTAATGACCAGGTTGATTGTCATGTTGATGGCCAGGTTGGTGGCCATGTTGATTGCCAGGCTAATGGGGAGGTCGATGGCAAGGTTGATGGCCAAGTTGATGACAAGTTTAATGACCAGGCTGATGACCATGTTGATGGCCAGGTTAATGGGCTGGTTGGTGGCCAGGTTGACGCCATGTTTGATGGCCAAGTTGATGAAAACATTTTGAGGTGGTAAAAACACCAATTACAATTTAACTAATTGATCATTTTTTAAAATCTGTTGACATAGAAAGAGTTTGATTCTGATAGTGGAAGATGATGATACAGGAAGTTGAAGATCATAATAAATCAGGGCAAGTACTTGATGCAGGCAGTTGGAAAACTTGATAAATGAGGGGAGGAACTTGATGCAGGTTGGGGGAGAAAGTGATATAGGAAGGTGGAAAACTTGATTATTAAGGGACGAACTTGACACAGGCAGGGGGTGAACTTGATAAATCAGGGAAAGAACTTGATACAGGAAGGGAAGAACTTTATAAAGGCGGAAGTTTTCAAAGTTGACATCATCAAAGTTGAAGTTATCGAAAGTGAATTCATCAAACGTGAAGTTATCAAAGTTTAGTTATCAGAATTAAAGTCATCAAAGTTGAAGTTATAAAGGTGAAGCCATCAAAGGTGAAGTCATCAAAGGTAAAAATATCAAAGGTGACGCCATTAATGGTGAAGCCATCAATGGTGAAGCCATCAATGGTGCAGCTATCAAAGGTGAAGCCATCAAAGGTGAAGCCATCAAAGGTGGAGCAATCAAAGGTGAGGCCATCAAAGGTGAAGCCATCAAAGGTGAAGCCATCAAAGACAACACCCGGCAGTTCCAAGTCCCATGTTACAATTCTCATTTTCATTAAAGTGTTACCTCATTGGAAGAAGTGAAAACTCCATGTAATGAACGAGCAACGATCACCAAGGCATCAAAGTTGGCGCTATCAAAGTTGGCGCTTTCAAAGTTGACGCTATCAAAGCTGACGCTATCAAAGCTGACGCTATCAAAGCTGACGCTATCAAAGCTGACGCTATCAAAGTTGACGCTATCAAACTTGACGCTATCAAACTTGACGCTATTAAAGTTGACGCTATCAAACTTGACGCTATTAAAGTTGGCGCTATCAAAGCTGACGCTATCAAAGCTGACGCTATCAAAGCTGACGCTATCAAAGCTGACGCTATCAAAGTTGACGCTATCAAAGCTGGCGCCATCAAAGCTGACGCTATCAAAGCTGACGCTATCAAAGCTGACGCTATCAAAGCTGACGCTATCAAAGCTGACGCTATCAAACTTGACGCTATCAAAGGTGACGCTATCAAAGCTGACGCTATCAAAGGTGACGCTATCAAAGCTGACGCTATCAAAGCTGACGCTATCAAACTTGACGCTATCAAACTTGACGCTATCAAAGCTGACGCTATCAAAGCTGACGCTATCAAAGCTGACGCTATCAAAGCTGACGCTATCAAAGCTGACGCTATCAAACTTGACGCTAACAAAGCTGACGCTATCAAAGCTGACGCTATCAAAGCTTACGCTATCAAAGTTCACGCTATCAAAGCTGACGCTATCAAAGTTTACGCTATCAATGTTGACGCTATCAAAGCTGACGCTATCAAAGCTGACGCTATCAAAGCTGACATTATCAAAACTGACGCTATCAAAACTGACGCTATCAAAGCTCACGCTATCAAAGCTGACGCTATCAATGCTGACGCTATCAAAGCTGACGCTATCAAAGTTTACGCTATCAAAGATGACGCTATTAAAGTGGACGATTAAAGTTGACGCTATTAGAGTTGACGCTATTCAAGTTGACGCTATTCAATTTGACGCTATTAAAGTTGACGCTATCAAAGTTGACGCTATCAAAGTTGACGCTATCAAAGTTGACGCTATTAAAGTTGACGCTATCAAAGTGGACGATTAAAGTTGACGCTATTAAAGTTGACGCTATCAAACTTGACGCTATTAAAGTTGACTCTATTAAATTTGACGGTATTAAAGTTGACGCTATCAAAGCTGACGCCATTAAAGTTGAAGCTATTACAGTTGACGTTATCAAAGTTGATGCTATTAAAATTGACGTTATTAAAGTTGACGCTATCAAAGTTGACGTTATTAAAGTTGACGCTATTAAAGTTGACGCTATTAAAGTTGACGCTATCAAAGTTGACGCTATCAAAGTTGACGCTATTAAAGTTGACGCTATTAAAGTTGACGCTATCAAAGTTGACGCTATTAAAGTTGACGCTATTAAAGTTGACGGTATTAAAGTTGACGCTATTAAAGTTGACGCTATTAAAGTTTACTCTATTAAAGTTGACGCTATCAAAGTTGACGTTATTAAAGTTGACGCTATTAAAGTTGACGCTATTAAAGTTGACGCTATCAAAGTTGACGCTATCAAAGTTGACGCTATTAAAGTTGACGCTATTAAAGTTGACGCTATTAAAGTTGACTCTATTAAAGTTGACGCTATCAAAGTTGACGCTATTAAAGTTGACGCTATTAAAGTTGACTCTATTAAAGTTGACGGTATTAAAGTTGACGCTATTAAAGTTGACTCTATTAAAGTTGACGCTATCAAAGTTGACGCTATTAAAGTTGACGCTATTAAAGTTGACTCTATTAAAGTTGACGCTATCAAAATTGACGTTATTAAAGTTGACGCTATCAAAGTTGACGCTATTAAAGTTGACGCTATTAAAGTTGACGCTTTAAAAAGGTGAACTTATCAAATAATTTATCCAAGGTTTAGTTATCAAAATTGAAATCATCAAAGTTAAAGTTATCGAAGGTGAGGTCAGGGGAGTCATCAAATTTGAAGCTATCAAAGTTCAAAGTCGACATTATCAAAGTTGAAGTTATGGAGGTTGAAGTCATCAAAACACTTATAGCTCAATAATATAATCCAAACTCATCGATGCTCAACCTTTTCATTGCTATAAACCCTTTATAACAGGGGGGTTCAACCTTTTGAGTGCTGTAAACCTTTTATAACAGGGGGGTTCAACCTTTTGAGTGCTGTAAACCTTTTATAACAGGGGGGTTCAACCTTTTGAGTGCTGTAAACCTTTTATAACAAGGGGGTTCAACCTTTTGAGTGCTGTAAACCTTTTATAACAGGGCGTTCAACCTTTTGAGTGCTGTAAACCATTTATAACAGGGGGTTCAACCTTTTCAGTGCTATAAACCCTTTATAACAGGGGGGTTCAACCTTTTGAGTGCTGTAAACCATTTATAACAAGGGTGGCCAACCTTTTCAGCTGGCGGGCTAAATTTAATAAATAATATTTCCTGCTGGGCTACGCATATAATTTTATATTGTTGAAGGAAAAAAAGCAAGACTGCTACAGCTTCGACCACATCGTCCCTTCCCAGTAGGTGAGATGGTGGTCAAATGCTTGCCAAGAAATAGGCAAATTTATATTTTTGAAGAAATTAAAACATAACTGAGAATCAAACATAACTGAGAATCAAACATAACTGAGAATCGAACATAACTGAGAATCAAACATAACTGAGAATCGAACATAACTGAGAATCAAACATAACTGAGAATCAAACATAACTGAGAATCAAACATAACTGAGAATCGAACATAACTGAGAATCATACATAACTGAGAATCAAACATAACTGAGAATCAAACATAACTGAGAATCAAACATAACTGAGAATCAAACATAACTGAGAATCAAACATAACTGAGAATCGAAGATAACTGAGAATCAAACATAACTGAGAATCAAACATATTTTTTTGACAATTTAAAACTATTTAAACGTGAGAATCTGAGTTTGTTTTGCAGAACTATAAGTTTACAAAATTGATTTTTTTTTCTCCAAATGAGCATCAGTAATTCCTGCTCTCACTTGTGATTTGACGTGCTCTGTGCCGTTACGTGTAAAGCTACTCCTCTCGTGTTACTTATAACTCGGATGTAACCCGCGTTACAGTTGTGGCCTGGTCACCGTCCCATACTTTCCAATGATCAATACGATGAGCTGCTATGGAAGCACGAGATGAACCCAGAGGTTCTCAATCACTGCTATAACTTTTTAGTCTAATGCTGGCGTGAAGGTTTACAATATGAAATAAGATATCCAATGGAATGAAACAGTCGTCATGATCACGCATACATCATAATCCAAACAGATGAATGCTAGCTGCTCCGATTCAATATGATGCACCTTAAAAAAAATATCAATTCTACAAACGATGTTTTGGTGCACGACTGTCTTGGCTTTTCGAATTTCTCGCTGACTCTTCCTTCCTGTCTCTCTGCGCAGGACACTCAAAACTTGATCTTTATACTAAAAATAAAGACGCGGTATATTCTTGTCATTCTGGAGCTGTTACAGATTTATACGACCCAAATGCTGTTCACACGTATAGCGAAACCATCCACAGAGCGTGCTTGTAAAACGGAGGATATTTATCCTTGTCCAAATACGTTTGATAGAACTCTTCCGAAACCAACTTGACGGAGTTTCTTCACTAACTGTGTATCACAGCACATTTCACAATGTTCCATTAGAAATCTTTATCACAGCACATTTCACAATGTTCCATTAGAAATCTATATCACAGCACATTTCACAATGTTCCATTAGAAATCTGTATCACAGCACATTTCACAATGTGCCATTAGAAATCTATATCACAGCACATTTCACAATGTTCCATTAGAAATCTGTATCACAGCACATTTCACAATGTTCCATTAGAAATCTATATCACAGCACATTTCACAATGTTCCATTAGAAATCTTCCTAGTAATAAATTCACGTCTACCGCGAATGGCGTTGCAAATGCACACACACAAAAAATGGCCCATTGTATTTTCTTTAAAATACTGAAATCGGTTTTCAAATTCGAGGTTGAAGTCAGATATCAAAGTAGAGTATTTATGCGCCGCCTCTTTTGTCTCGACACTCTGGGGCACTTCCGGCCATGCTCACAAGGAATGATTGCATTTCTTGCTGCAAATTAAACACTCTTTTCATTATTTTGGCCGGGGTCAGCCATCTTACTTCTGCATAAAATGTAACGTCATTACAATCTGAGTCAAAAGATTTAAGAAATTCTTGGAACTGGCTGTGTCTCAACCAGTTCCGTTTAATGGAGATCATTATTTTGACGACCTCTTTCATGACATGCTCCATTTTGAGGGACTTCAAACATAAATTCTTCTGATGAATAATGCAATGAAAACTAAGCATTGAAGTCTTATCGACTTTGGAGGCCCCACTTTCCATCAATTTGACTAATCCTTAGTGTTTCCCCAACCATTTCCAGAGCACCGTCCGTTGTTAGGCCCCTTAAGTTGTTAAGTTGTAACGAAAGACGATTCAATGTCGATGCAACTGCCTCTAACAAATCTCGTGACTTTGTAGTGTCCTTAAGTGGATGCAGTGCTATAAAAGTTGATATACAGTACCCCATCTGTGCTTTCATGCAATGCTAGAGCATAAAATATAATTTCGGATGTTCGACTGTTCAAATTATATTCCTTATGTCTTCCAATGTCGTCCACACGCCGAGGACTAGTCTGAGGATACAGACTTATTTTTTGAGAAATCCTTCTTCTTTTCTGGATGCAGAATTTCAACGACGCTCTGCAAATATGGCTTTGATTTTTTTTTTTTTTTTGCTGATACCTTGGCTACTGCATAACTAGGTTTTACATAGCATGTTGATTCTGAACCCGCTGCACTAGACATCTTGTGTTGTGCATATTTTTGTTTTAAAAAAAATGTCATTTCCATGTTCTTGTCGTAATTGCCCCTTTTACTTATCAAACTTAAACTTGTTTGCATGTTTAGTCTCTTACTGCCGTTTGATGTTATACTCTTTCGAAACAGAAACAGGATCCTTTGATATCAGATATCAAGCATATGGGCTTTGCTTTTAAGTTCCACATAAAAATAGTTTATAGTCCACCTGCCTAGAAAACTTCTAAATTCTTAAAATAGCTCAAAACGAATGATTTTTTTTTTTTTAATGTGAGATATTTCAAATTTCTCTTAGATATAATTTAAAAATATATGATACGAACGACTCATCATGTAAAGTTCTTTTGGTAATATGTGCAATAGAATTAACATTTATGTTCATTTGACTTATCTCCGTGTGCCTCATTTTTGCCACCCCTGCTTTATACCATTGGCCATTTGTGGCTACCCACAACCAGAATGTTACCTTGAAATTGAGGAATAATGGTTGAAGGGTAGGGATAGGACAGAGCTTTCATGGAAGCTGCCGTTATTTAAGTTAAAAGAATTTCGAAGAAACAAAGAATAACAAAAATTAAATCTAATATAATGTAAAATTTATTTTAAAAAAATTTAAAAGAAGGGGGTACCAAAAGATTTCTTTTAAATAAGCTGCTTTTATCTGCTGAATGAATTGTCGTTTTAAACTGATTTTATGCAACTGTTGGTGTCGTAACAGTGAAGTAACAATAAAACACTGGTCCTATCACAGTAAACAGTAGTGAAGTTCTTAAATGAAAATTCAAGTGAGAAAAAATCTACAGTGTGTGAGACACAGCCCTAGCACACAAGCATAAGAAGCTGAGCTATATGCATGAGTTCTGCTGGTCACTGGTTGGTAGCAGTTGCTGGTCGCTGGTTTCTAGCAGTTGCTGGTCGCTGGTTTCTAGCAGTTGCTGGTCGCTGGTTGGCAGCAGTTGCTGGTTGGTAGCAGTTGTGTAGCAGTTGCTGGCTGGTAGCAGTTGCTGGTCGCTGGTTGGTTGGCGTCTTCATTTATCTGATACCAAAGACCGCACTTATTTAAATAAATTTGTAGTTCACCATGACGATCCCATCCTAGCCTTCCTGCAGTTGCGCCGAGTGCTTCATTAAGAAACGAATTTTACATTACATCACCAGTATTGAATTCTACGACAGAACTTAGAAATGACACACGCACGCACGCACATACACACACACTAGAATTTCGGCTTCGGTTTCGGCGCCGAATGTGACCCTTTTATCCCTTTCGGCCAAGTTTCGGTTTCGGTCGAAACTGAAAAGTTAACTTTCGGCTTAATTTCGGTTTCGGCCGAAATCTATCCGGCCGAAAGTGACTGAGGTTTTCGGTCATCTAATACTCAGCAAAAGCGACATTTAAGAGCAAACTAAACTATCTTTAAGAACAAACTAAACGATTTTAAAAAAAAATAAAGCGATCTTTAAAAACAAATAAAGCGATCTTTAAGAACAAATTAAGCGATCTTTGAGAACAAACTAAACAATATTTAATAACAAACTAAGCGACATTTAAGAACAAACTAAACGATTTTTAAAACAAACTTAGTGATCTTTAAGAACAATCTAAGCGATGTTTAATAACAAACTAAACGCTGTTAAAGAACAAACTAAACGATTTTTAAGACCGAACTAAATGATCTTTAAGAATAAAACAAATGAGCTTTAATAGTAAACTAAATGATTTATAACAATAAACTAAACGATCTTTAACAGAAAACTAAATGTTCTTTAGGAACAAACTAAAAGAGCTTTAAGAACAACTAATCTTAAGGAACAAAATCAATTATCTTTAAGAACAAACTAAGTGATCTTTATGAAAAAACTAAGCGATCTTTAACAACAAAATAAGCGATCTTTAATAACAGGCTAAACGATTTTTAATAACAAACTAAAAGATCTATAAAAAAACAAAATAAATGATCTTTAAGAACAAACTGAATGATCTTTAAGAACAAACTGAATGATCTTTAAGAACAAACTAAATGATCGTTAAGAACAAACTGAATGATCTTTAAGAACAACTAAGCGATATTTAAGAACAAAATAAATGATCTTTACGAACAAACTAAACGATCTTTTAATAACACAAACTAAGCGATCTTTAAGAAATAACTTAACGTTTTTATTTTTGAACAAACTAAATGATCTTTAAGAACAAACTGAATGATCTTTAAGAACAAACTAAATGATCTTAAGAACAAACTAAACGATTTTTAAAAACAAACTAAGCGATCTTTAAAGACATCTTAAAGAAAAGATGGCGATGGATAGGACATAATATCCGAAAAAAAAACCCCGATAGCATGACCAGACAATTCCTAACATGGAATCCACAGGGAAGAAGAAAGAGAGGAAGGCCAAAGAATACGTGGAGACGCAAGCTAGAGGCAGACACGCAAAATATGATATACAATTGGAAACAACTGGAAAGGAAAGCTCATGACCTTGATGAATGGAGAATTCTTGTGGATGGCCTATGCCCCAGACTGGGTAAAAAGGCATAAGAAGAAGATTTTGAAAGTGATCAAGCTGACAGGCTCGGAATTTCCCTCACTCGTAAACACTAGCGACAATTTTAATATGGATCCTTTGATAATGTATCAGATTGCTACGATTTACACAATTATGGTTGTGCATTACCCGCCAACGGACTTTTTAAAACTTTTCTCAAGGCCGCACTCTTTGCCATGTTTGTCTCATTAAAAAGCTGTAAAATGAAAATGTTTTTTCCCGATTTTAAAACGGTTCTTACCATCCTTATCATCATGCAACAATACATAGAAACATTTTAAAAAATCAAAATTGGACTAGTCGGTGAGATTCGACTGAAACTGTCGGTGAGAGTCACGTTATAGCTAGGAGAATGGGGGAAACGGGCCGGCGCATTAACACTTAACTTTTCTGTCAGGTAGCGGGCTGCAAAATATCGTCTTGCGAGTCACAAATGGGCCGCGAGTTTGAGACCCCTTATATTAGATGTTTATTGTAACACATGACTATTTATTGTAGTATTAGCATGGTTAACTACTTTACTTTTATCTCGTGCGTTCAGGATGCCGGCTTGTGTAATGTAATGCTTACTTCACTCTTTCACTCCTTAACTCTATCAGTCTGTCACACAAGAAGTAGATTTCACTTTCCAGTTAAATTCACAGTAATTTATTTTATCACTTTTCTACAACAATAATAATAATCCTTGCACAAATATCCAGGTAATAGAATCCAGGATGCAATTATCTCACACATATATAATGCTCCATGGCAAGATGGAAAATTCACATGAAAGAAAGTTAAACACGTCTTCACTTCACTTCGACATGAGAGGTACTGCCCTGATCACCCGGCACGTGCGGCTCACTTCCGCCTTACAAAATATAGTTGTATTCTCTTTTCCCGTGAAATAATACAAGTTAATAGAGTTCACTATTCAACTTTTGCCACCTCCCTGACTTAATGGTTTCGTGTGCAAAATTGCAGACATGGTCTGTTACATTTATTTATTACTATTCACGATTATCTCATTTTTTTCGAAAGAATGTAAATATTTATGCTTTCCCCCATCATTTTCGATGTATGCAGAATGCAAGGGGAAACGAATTTCAAAATATCTCAATTTTCGGTTTCGGCCGAAAGTCATTTTTAACTTTTGGCCTTTTTCGGTTTCGGCCGAAAGTCATTTTAAACTTTCGGCCTATTTTCGGCTTCGGCCGAAAACAGAAAATCACTTTCAGT
This sequence comes from Lymnaea stagnalis, assembly GCA_964033795.1. NCBI lineage: Eukaryota > Metazoa > Mollusca > Gastropoda > Lymnaeidae > Lymnaea > Lymnaea stagnalis. The sequence goes on along the minus strand of CAXITT010000320.1, from coordinate 92,333 downwards.
CGGTCTCTAACACACACAAACACACCCCGTATATCTGTACACATAGTTTTTAGCCAGTCAGCCTCTAATGAAATATTTACTGTACATAGGAAGTGCCATGGTCCCAACCAAAGCGGTGCCTCTTGCCAATACATATGCTTACACTAAATTCGCAACATGTTCATTATGATTTTCAGAGTTTTGCCATTTAAATTCATCTTACATTTAGTGTCCACCAATCGCTGGTCAGTTTTCTATAGTTATTTAATTAATTCAAGTAAACTGTACAAAACAGTATCTAAAAATAGTACAATTGTTTCTATGCTTCAACTTTTAAAAAAATCCCCAATGGGTGGAACAGATTACGAGAAGATAACGCATTAAATAAGAACCCGGACCAAGTTCCGTTTTCTTTCCGGGTTCCGGTATGTGCCGGGTGTGCTAATACCTCTGGTATCTGGGTCATTTTCCCCCGGTCCCGGTATGTGCCGGGTGTGCTAATACCTCTGGTATCTATGCCAGTCTTTCCAGGTCCCGGTATGTGCCGGGTGTGCTAATACCTCTGGTATCTATGCCAGTCTTTCCAGGTCCCGGTATGTGCCGGGTGTGCTAATACCTCTGGTATCTATGCCAGTCTTTCCAGGTCCCGGTATGTGCCGGGTGTGCTAATACCTCTGGTATCTATGCCAGTCTTTCCAGGTCCCGGTATGTGCCGAACGTGCTAATACCACTGGTATCTGGATCAGTACCCGGCTCAATCCTAATTTTTAGGCACGACTGAAGCTTATCGTGATTTTGTTGATGCCAACTTTAAAAAATCTGAATGACAAGGAGATTAAGAGAAGTGTTAGATAAGAGTGTATAAGAGTAGATTTCGTAAAGAGCAGTGGGGGAGGGATGCTGAAATAACATGCCTTTGAAAAGAGGTTTGGGGAGCTGAACAAGTTTGGGAACCACTGAATTAGATCATGTGACTGAGAGCAAGAACCACGCGCTTGTCACGACTTTTACATGTTATTATTGCCGAGAGTAAATCTCACATTTTAAATGGTTGACATCCGTACCAAGTACCTGCATGGTTATCAGTGGTGTGGCTAGGGTTGGTGTCACCCGGTGTGAGGAACTGATGGTGTCATCTCTCTCTCTCTCCCTCCCCTCCCCTCCCTCCCCCCCCCCCTTTCCCGACTTTTACGATGAATTTTTTCTTGTTAAAATAAGTCCGCAGTATAACAATGACAAGAACAAAGAACAAATGAATTGAAGATCAGGAGGCAAATGTATTTAAAAGCTAAAATAACGTTAAGTTTATAGTTGTTATTTTTACGTTACATTTCCTTTGTTTAAAATGTTCCTTCCCTGGAATTAAAAGCTGCAAACCTGTCAATCACTTGATCAGAACCAAATTCCTTCACCGTATTATTTTAAAATGATACAAGAGCCAGATCAGACCTTGTTGGATCAGATATAGTTCTCCTGCCATTCTCTTCTAAAACCTTGTTCTTTACTTTACGGAAATTCCGCATTGGTCTGATTTTCCATAGCATGTTTCACCAAGTGACAGCGCTTCTCGTGCAGAAACAATCTTCGAGGCCTCTAGGTTGGTCACCACCTTGTCAAGAGTAAAGCATTTAGTCTGCAGATACTGCTGTGTAAGAGTTACTTCCTCAAGTAGATCAGCTTAAAGGTGAAAGTAGCAGATAAACGTGACATCACAGACAGCACGTACAAGACTTTATGCTGTATAACAATCGTGCTCAAATTTTAAAGGGCGGTGCTAGTGGCCAATCGGTAAAAATATGTATTTTTGAAAATCTCTGGGTTTCGATAGATTTGTTTTCATAACCCTTTTGTTAAAAAAAAAATCAATTTAACTAAATTAATTATTAAAACAAATTAGACCAATGTTGTAACATATTATTTTGTTAACCCTACAAACGATTAAAAAAAATTAAATTTTTAAATTTTTTTACCAATTCGATTCATGTCCTTAGAATCGGCTGACGACATCGTATTGGGTATCAATGGAAAGCTTCATTTCATCAGAATTTGGATAAAACATAGCCACCTGTCACTTACGAAAGTAAACAAACACTTCAATTGGCGTCACCTCATTTCTTCTTCTTCTTTATTTTAAGGGCCCACGATCAATGAATTGATCATTCTGGCTCCTATATTATGCATAGGTCAATTGGGTTTATAATATCCTGTAGCTTTATCTGGCATTGTAATGACTAGCAAAATAAACATAATTGCTGATAATGCTTTTCAAACTGAGTATAAAAACAATAGTATAGATGAAAATGGGCTGTTATAGCCATACTAAATCTTTGTGCAAGTTTAACATAACTGATCATTTTATGTGTCTTTGGTAAAAAAATCAATGTACTGAGTTTTTTTTAAAGCATTTTTTTTCCAAAATTGTGGTGTATTAACCACAGCCATTTAAACAAAATCTCATTACATTAATCTGTTAGTTCATACACAACCTCTATGTAAATGTAGTTCATATTAGATACAAAAAAAACAATGAGACAAATATCTGTACAAGGCTTGACTCCACGGAAAATTGTAAGAAATAAAGCAGTTGTACTCTCCTAATCATCTTTAGGGAAGAACATGCAATCATGCTGTTGACCTCAAAATGAATAACACAAAATCAAAAGAATCTTCAGAAATAAGTAGGGACGGTGAATAAATTCATATTTAATTAGTGCTAGCCAGCAGCTGACTGACAGAAACCCCTGACACATCGACCTTGAACTTTTAACAGCGCACGCCATCGGACTGGTCACGTGTGTGAAAAATTTACATGTGATCGGTTCTCTTTTTATGACATCCGGTCAGACCGAGCTGTGTGCGCTCTGTCAATACGCAAGTTGTCATTTTGGTGTCGCCCCTGAGATGGTGTCACCCGGTGCGCTCCGCACTCCCCGCACTCCACGCACCACCCACCCTAGCTACGCCGCTGATGGTTATCCTGTCAACTGGAGATCGTTCCGAGTATCGCAATGCAGCAGACTTCACGAGCACAGGGGGCCGGACTGTTTGAAGTTCTCATTAACATTAAGAGTAATCGAGGACGGATGAGCCGAGATCGCCATCCGATGGAATGCACGGAACTCAACGACACGGCTCTATGCAAAATATGTCACATGTCAACGGGAATGTCAAATATGTCACGTGTCAACGTGATTGCCATCGTGCGCGGTCTAGTTGCTGGACTTCAAGTTACTTAGAATTTTCCTTCACTGCCGGAGCTAGATTTTGTGATTTTTGACGTCAACGGCGGATCTTCCCTATCCACCCCACTCTTCAAACCGGGGAATTTAAAAAAAAAAAACTGTCTGCCCTCATATTGATAAAAATTACAACACACATGCATGACGTCATTGGTTGATGGAAGATGACGCAACATACTGATAGTGTCTGTATTGGAGAGGGTGAGAAGAGGTATGGGGTATGGTTTGATAGAAGTGATGGGTAAGGGGTGAGATATGGAGTATGGTTTGAGAGAATTGATGGGTAATGGGAGAGTTAAGGAGTTTTGCCTGAGAGAATTGATGGGTAGTGGGAGAGATAGGGAGATTAGGTACGAGGTAGTGCAGGGGTAGGTGAACTTCTTTTTAACTGCTACCCAAGAATACATTTGTTTACGCCGACCAAAGCCTTGGATTAGAAAGGCAGAAAATCTTGCACTTTTTAAAGTGGTTTATTGAAACTGTTTTAGTTGGATAGAAATGTATAACAATAGGCGAGATAAAATAACTCAATGAAATTCTCAATGAAATTCTCAATGAAATTCTCATTAAAAATCAATTGATTAAAAAGAAAATATTTTCTCAGTTCACGTTTTGAAGGAATGATACAGTTTTGAAGAATGATACATTTTTAAAAGACTGATACAGTTTCGAAGGAATGATACAACAGGCATCAAGGCCAAAGTGACATGACTTGCGTTTGTGCAATCTGTCGAGCAACTCTGACATGTGGCAACTACTTACTGTGACAAGTTGCAACTACTTACTGTGACATGTTGCAACTTCTTTATGTGACATGTTGCAACTTCTTTATGTGACATGTTGCAACTGCTTATCGTGACATGTGGCAACTACTTACTGTGACATGTGGCACTTAATTACTGTGACATGTTGTAACTACTTACTCTGACATATTTTAACTACTTACTGTGACATGTTGCAACTACTTACTGTGACATGTTGCAACTACTTACTGTGACATGTGGCACTTACTTACTGTGACATGTTGGAACTACTTACTGTGACATGTGGCAACTACTTACTTTTACATGCTGCAACTACTTACTGTGACATTTTGCAACTACTTACTGTGACATGTTGGAACTACTTACTGTGACATGTGGCAACTACTTACTGTTACATGCTGCAACTACTTACTGTGACATTTTGCAACTACTTACTGTGACATGTTGGAACTACTTACTGTGACATGTGGCAACTACTTACTGTTACATGCTGCAACTACTTACTGTGACATTTTGCAACTACTTACTGTGACATGTTGCAATTACTTATTGTGAAATGCTGCAACTACTTACTGTGACATGTTGCAACTAACTAACTTGACTTGTTGCAACTACTTACTGTGACATTTAGGCTCTATTTCTATAATTTCTTGGGTAATTTATGAGTTTCCGGTTACATTAAAATATTGTTGTAACAAAGGATGCACATATTTTATCGTTTAATTTGTCAGTTCTTTGAGGATTCCTTACCCCCATGATGAATAGTTTTACATTATTTCGGGTAATTTACCCCGGCTCGCAGACCTCCAATGTAGTGGATCTGTTTCACTTTGTTATTTAGCTCAACATAGTAGAGTTGTGGATCAGTTTTAGTCGTCTAAGAACTCGGTGAGACACATGCAGAAAACATTGGCCGCCAAAGGTATTAGACGACTAGAGCTGATCTACAGCTGTACTCGACACAGTGGAGCTGTGGATCAGGTCTCGCCGTCTAAGAACTCTGACAGACATATACAGACGCCACCCATCTCATTAACCAACGGGTTGTAACTAAGCCCACTTATTAAAACCAACTAAACAATTAATTATCTGAGCGATTATATCTTTTAATTGGGTTGGAGTCAAGGATGACCTACCCGTCTCGGCTCGCTTCCTGTCAGGGCAGACGCCTTTTATTACCCCACGATAATTTCTACATTACATTTTTAGCGCAATTAAAATGTTTAAATGCGTTTAGCGGAAAAAACAACAAAAAAAAACAACAACAACAAAAAACACAACTAACATTTTAAAGCCCAATAATTAACCGAGTAGACGAGTGGGGGGGGGGGGATCACGTATTACTACATTCTTAATTTGTTATATTAATAATAACAATATTAAAAAAAAAAAAAAAAAAAAAACACAACAAAAAAAACCACTAACATTTTAAAGGCCAAAAAGTAACCGAGTAGACGGGTGGGGGGGGGGGGGATCACGTATTACTACATTCTTAATTTGTTATATTAATAATAACAATATTAATAATAATATGTACATTCATATTTTCATATTTAAAAAGAAAGGGACGAAAAAAAACAATTAGAACACTAAACATTACAAGTATGAGTTGCTATTATCAGTTTCGGAGAGTGTCTTTAAAAGGTCAGACCTTAACTTTAACCTGAACCTTAACCTTAACTTTAACTTTAACGCAAAAACGACTCTCGTTGGTTGCCCCCCCTCCCCCCCCAACCCTCCGCCCTCAATGATGGGGTTTTGAGCGTGTCTGCTTTAGTCTGTACCTAGAGGAAGGACCTTTGGTGGGAGGGGTGGGGGATGGGAGGGGTGGGGGGTAGGGGGGGGGGTTAGTCTCTGCCTGCTTGATTCTGTTAACAGTAAGATTAGAGTGTTTAAGTGAAGTTGATGTGTGTGTGAATTGGGTCGGAACTCTCCCCGGCGCGCTGCACGCAAACCTTCCATTGTTGGATGGCATCAGGGGACCCTAAATGTCATCATCAGGTTGCCCCTAATGTCATCATCGGGGGGGGAGGGGGACTTAATGTCAACGTCAGGGTGCCCCTAATGTCATCATCAGGGGCAGAAGTAATATCATCACAGATGTCATCACCAGGATATCTCAAATGTCATCACAAGGAGAGACATAATGTCATCATCAGGGTGCCTCAAATGTCATCACCAGAGGAGACTTAATGTCATTATCAGGGGAAACGTGTTATCATCACCACGATATCCCATATGTCATATGTCATACAAGGGAAGACTTAGTGTCATCACCAACACAGACTTAATGTCATCACCAGGGGAGACTTAGTGTCATCACAGAGATCCCTTTACTGTCATCATCATGAGTTATGTGTATCGTTGTCGGTGTACTGTTGTGTGTTAATTGTTGATTTACTGTTGTGTGTTAATTGTTGATTTACTGTTGTGTGTTAATTGTTGATTTACTGTTGTCTGTTAATTGTTGATTTACTGTTGTGTGTTAATTGTTGATTTACTGTTGTGTGTTAATTGTTGATTTACTGTTGTGTGCTAATTGTTGATTTACTGTTGTGTGTTAATTGTTGATTTACTGTTGTGTGCTAATTGTTGATTTACTGTTGTGTGTTAAGTGTTGATTTACTGTTGTGTAATAATTGTTGATTTACTGTTGTGTGTTAATTGTTGATTTACTGTTGTGTGTTACTTGTTGATTTACTGTTGTGTGTTAATTGTTGATTTACTGTTGTCTGTTAATTGTTGATTTACTGTTGTGTGTTAATTGTTGATTTAATGTTGTGTGTTAATTGTTGATTTACTCTTGTGTCAATTGTTGATTTACTATTGTGTGTTAATTGTTGATTTACTGTTGTGTGTTAATTGTTGATTTACTGTTGTCTGTTAATTGTTGATTTACTGTTGTGTGTTAATTGTTGATTTACTGTTGTGTGTTAATTGTTGATTTACTGTTGTGTGTTAATTGTTGATTTACTGTTGTGTGTTACTTGTTGATTTACTGTCGTGTGTTAATTGTTGATTTACTGTTGTGTGTTAATTGTTGATTTACTGTTGTGTGCTAATTGTTGATTTACTGTTGTGTGTTAATTGTTGATTTACTGTTGTGTGCTAATTGTTGATTTACTGTTGTGTGTTAAGTGTTGATTTACTGTTGTGTGTTAATTGTTGATTTACTGTTGTGTGTTACTTGTTGATTTACTGTCGTGTGTTAATTGTTGATTTACTGTTGTGTGTTAATTGTTGATTTACTGTTGTGTGTTAATTGTTGATTTACTGTTGTGTGTTAATTGTTGATTTACTGTTGTGTGTTAATTGTTGATTTACTGTTGTGTGGTAATTGTTGATTTACTGTTGTGTGTTAATTGTTGATTTACTGTCGTGTGTTAATTGTTGATTTACTGTCGTGTGTTAATTGTTGATTTACTGTCGTGTGTTAATTGTTGATTTACTGTTGTGTGTTAATTGTTGATTTACTGTTGTGTGTTAATTGTTGATTTACTGTTGTGTGTTAATTGTTGATTTAATGTTGTGTGTTAATTGTTGATTTACTCTTGTGTCAATTGTTGATTTACTATTGTGTGTTAATTGTTGATTTACTGTTGTGTGTTAATTGTTGATTTACTGTTGTCTGTTAATTGTTGATTTACTGTTGTGTGTTAATTGTTGATTTACTGTTGTGTGTTGATTGTTGATTTACTGTTGTGTGGTAATTGTTGATTTACTGTTGTGTGTTAATTGTTGATTTACTGTTGTGTGTTAATTGTTGATTTACAGTAGTGTGTTAATTGTTGATTTACTGTCGTGTGTTAATTGTTGATTTACTGTTGTGTGGTAATTGTTGATTTACTGTTGTGTTAATTGTTGATTTACTGTTGTGTTAATTGTTGATTTACTATTGTGTGTTAATTGTTGATTTACTGTTGTGTTAATTGTTGATTTACTGTTGTGTTAATTTTTGATTTACTATTGTGTGTTAATTGTTGAATTACTGTTGTGTGTTAATATTTGATTTACTGTGGTGTGTTGATTGTTGATTTACTGTTGTGTGTTAATTGTTGATTTACTGTTGTGTGTTAATTGTTGATTTACTGTTGTGTGTTAATTGTTGATTTACCGGTCGTGTGTTAATTGTTCATTTACAGTCGTGTGTTAATTGTTGATTTACTGTTGTGTGTTAATTGTTGATTGACTGTTGTGTGTTAATTGTTGATTTACTGTTGTGTGTTTATTGTTGATTTACTGTTGTGTGTTAATTGTTTATTTACTGTTTTGTTTGAATGTTGATTTACTATTGTGTGTTAATTGTTTATTTACTGTTGTGTGTTAATTGTTGATTTACTGTCATGTGTTAATTGTTGATTTACTGTTGTGGGTTAATTGTTGATTTACTGTTGTGTGTTAATTGTTGATTTACTGTTGTGTGTTAATTGTTGATTTACTGTCGTGTGTTAATTGTTGATTTACTGTTGTGCGATAATTGTTGATTTACTGTTGTCTGTTAATTGTTTTTTTACTGTTGTCTGTTAATTGTTGATTTACTGTTGTGTGTTAATTGTTGATTTACTGTTGTGTGTTAATTGTTGATTTACTGTTGTCTGTTAATTGTTGATTTACTGTTGTGTGTTAATGGTTGATTTACTGTTGTGTGGTAATTGTTGATATACTGTTGTGTGTTAATTGTTGATTTACTTTTGTGTGTTAATTGTTGATTTACTGTTGTGTGTTAATTGTTGATTTACTGTTGTGTGTTACTTGTTGGAGTTTTCCTGTTGCACTGTAGTAAAGTCTCTTCTTAACTTCATTCCCTTGTTATTACTGTATGTTCACACTTGAGTGCTGTTCAATGTTATTTAACAGCTTGACATAAAAACAAAAAATTCCTTTGTTTTCTGACAGTTGAGAAGAAATAATTCGATAAATCATGAGCACACTGTCTCATTTTTAGATGAATGATGATCACAATATCTCATATTTTCTCGACGAGGATCAAATCAGCTTTTGTTTATTGGAATTGTATAAAAATATATGTTACCCCCACCTTCCATGTTACCCTCACCTCCCATATTACCCCACCTTCCATGTTACCTCACCTCCCATGTTACCCCCACCTTCCATGTTATCCTCACCTCCCATGTTACCCCACCTTCCATGTTACCCTCACCTCCCATGTTAACCCCACCTTCCATGTTACCCCCACCTCCCATGTTATCCTCACCTCCCATCTTACCTCCACCTTCCATGTTACCCCACCTCCCATGTTACCCCATCCTCCCATGTTACCCTCACCTCCCATGTTACCCCACCTCCCATGTTACCCCCACCTCCCATGTTACCCCACCTCCCAATGTTACCCTCACCTCCCATGTTACCCCCACCTTCCATGTTACCCCCACCTCCCATGTTACCCCACCTTCCATGTTACCCTCACCTCCCATGTTAACCCCACCTTCCATGTTACCCCCACCTCCCATGTTATCCTCACCTCCCATGTTACCTCCACCTTCCATGTTACCCCACCTCCCATGTTACCCCATCCTCCCATGTTACCCTCACCTCCCATGTTACCCCACCTCCCATGTTACCCCCACCTCCCATGTTACCCCACCTCCCAATGTTACCCTCACCTCCCATGTTACCCCCACCTTCCATGTTACCCCACATTCCATGTTACTTCCCCTCCCATGTTACCCTCACCTCCCATGTTACTCCCACCTCTCATGTTACACCCACGTCCCATGTTACCCCCACCCCCATGTTACCCCCACCTCCCATGTTGCCACCACCTCCCATGGTACCCCACCTCACTATGTTTTTTTATGTTGTATTGATTCAGATCTAAAAATGTTATGCTTTTATTAAAAAATAATTTTAAAAATGTCGCAGCATGGCTATCAACAACATGGGTTATGCATACTCAAAAACAGTAACAAGACGAACATAGATCAACATAGATCAACATAGATCAACATAGATCAACTTAGATCAACATAGGTCAACATAGATCAACATAGATCAACAAGATCAACATAGATCAACATAGATCGACATAAGTCAACATAGATCAACATAGATCGACATAGATCGACATAGATCTAGACAGATCAACATAGGTCAACATAGATCAACATAAATTAATCTCGTCTGGAAAATACAAAACAAACAAATCAAAAAGAACACATTTGTTTGAGTGTCAAAATAAGTTTATATCAATACATAACAAGATATCAACCATTAGAATAGTCATGGCATCATTCTCTCACTTTCATACCCGAATAAATCTCTCAGTCACTCCATCCCATTATTGTGTATCTATTAACACACAGCGTGCACCAGCAGCAGATCACCAGCTCGAGCAATAGATCCACACTGCGCACCTAACGTAGCCGTCATAATTGCATAAAAATTATCCGTTATTAAACTAGATAAAAGTTTATTTGAAAGGGAAACAACGCTTTAAGCAAATACCAGAACAAGGGCGGATAATAGACGTGGTCCTACTTCCTACACTAGGAAACATGCTCTAGTGCCAAAATGTCATGTTTAGAATAATGGAGCTGTTTCTACACTAGGAAACATAATCTAGATGTCCTGTTTAAAATATAAGAGCCGGTTCTACACTAGGAAGCATGATCTAGATGTCATGTTTAGAATAATGGAGCTGGTTCAACAGTAGAAAATATGATCTAGATGTCATGTTTAGAATATTGTAGCTGGTTCAACAGTAGAAAATATGATCTAGATGTCATGTTTAGAATATAAGAGCCGGTTCTACGCTAGGAAACATGATCTAGATGTCATGTTTAGAATAATGGAGCTGGTTCAACAGTAGAAAATATGATCTAGATGTCATGTTTAGAATATAAGAGCCGGTTCTACACTAGGAAACATGATCTAGATGTCATGTTTAGAATATTGTAGCTGGTTCAACAGTAGAAAATATGATCTAGATGTCATGTTTAGAATATAAGAGCCGGTTCTACGCTAGGAAACATGATCTAGATGTCATGTTTAGAATATAGGAGCTGTTTCTACACTAGGAAACATGATCTAGATGTCATGTTTAGAATATAAGAGCCGGTTCTACACTAGGAAACATGATCTAGATGTCATGTTTAGAATAATGGAGCTGGTTCAACAGTAGAAAACATGATCTAGATTTGGGTTTTGAAATAATGTATAATGATCGTCAGCAAGGATTACTATTAGGTGTACGCTGGGCAAAAGTAAATAAACAGTGGATATCGAGCTGATCAATCTCAGTGTAGAGATAATTTTTAACACTTCCAGAGCAGGGTGCAAGGGAGAGCCATTTGAGGACCAGGTTGTATTGACACGAACTCTCTGTTTGTTTATAAATGGAGCAATTCCGAAGTGTAATGTCGTGGGTCTGCCGTTGATGATGGGATAAGTGCACCGTGTGTAACGGATGCTGCTTCTGTACACTTAGATTCTGGGCACTGAGACTCAAAAGCCAATAGACGAACGCTACGAAATAACACCACCCACACACGCATAGTTGTTTAATTCTTCTAACAGTATGTATATGCCACAAGCCGTACCCCGTGCCCATACAGGGAAAAACATACAGTTTCCTTACATATCACCGCAGGGCCACGGTATAAATTCATCAAGATGAAAAGCCCCTAGACCGCGAACAGCGCTAAACACAAAGTTCAAGGTCGGAATGAAATCGTCCAATAAAGGACGTTTTATTTCATGATCCTTAGACGTTTTTTTTAGGAAGCTCTTCCGCCTGGCCTTGACCTTGAGAACCCGTCAAATAAAAACAAACAGTAAACGAATAAATTGCAAGAGCATAATAAATGTAAACAGAGGAACAAAGGGAAAAAAAGGAAGAAATTTTTTGGTTATATTGCATAAGGTAAATTCTAGACATACCTGTCCAAAAAAAGAAACGTAAATAAACTCAACTTTAACCCAGTTTTAATAAATGTTATCTGGTGCTGGTTTATCGAGATAAGAACATTTTCAGAAATGTTTTCACACTGTTTGGATAAAACCTTCCATCCTTCAGTGTACTTTGATCATTCTCCACTTGTATACGTGTCTGTTAGACATACGTGCATGCGTTAAGTAATTCTAACCACAAAAGGAACACACAGTTGGTCTCTAGTGAGCTCATTCGTCCACTGGAAGCTTCCCGAAGCATCGATGTCGGGAAAGCCCAAAGACTTCCTAGCCGCACCGACATACACCAGGGGCGTTAGGTCTCGTCTGGGAGGCTGAACGCCCCCAAAAGTCACCGGCTCTTTCGGCTGGTTAAACCTGCTAGCGAATCACGGCTGGCTAATCACGGCTGGCAAACCACGTCTACCAAATCATGGCTGGCTAATCACGGCTGGCAAACCACGTCTACCAAATCATGGCTGGCTAATCACGGCTGGCAAACCACGTCTACCAAATCATGGCTGGCTAATCACGGCTGGCAAACCACGTCTACCAAATCATAGCTGGCTAATCACGGCTGGCAAACCACGTCTACCAAATCATGGCTGGCTAATCACGGCTGGCAAACCACGTCTACCAAATCATAGCTGGCTAATCACGGCACGCAAACCACGTCTAGCAAATCATAGCTGGCTAATCACGGCTGGCAAACCACGCCTACCAAATCATGGCTGGCTAATCACGGCTGGCAAACCACGTCTAGCAAATCATAGCTGGCTAATCACGGCTAGCAAACCACGTCTACCAAATCATAGCTGGCTAATCACGGCTGGCAAACTACGTCTAGCAAATCATAGCTGGCTAATCACGGCTGGCAAACCACGTCTAGCAAATCATAGCTGGCTAATCACGGCTCGCAAACCACGTCTAGCAAATCATGGCTGGCTAATCACGGCTGGCAAACCACGTCTAGCAAATCATAGCTGGCTAATCACGGCTGGCAAACTACGTCTAGCGAATCATGGCTGGCTAATCACGGCTGGCAAACTACGTCTAGCAAATCATAGCTGGCTAATCACGGCTAGCAAACCACGTCTACCAAATCATAGCTGGCTAATCACGGCTAGCAAACCACGTCTACCGAATCATAGCTGGCTAATCACGGCTGGCAAACTACGTCTAGCAAATCATGGCTGGCTAATCATGTCTAGTTATAATGGATTCTTTTTTTTTTTTTTTTTTTTTTTTTTTTTTTTTTTTGTTTTTTTTTTTTTTTTTTTTTTTTTTTTTTTTTTTTTTAAGTCTGGTCTTGTAAGGATACTTACACATAAGAAACAAACAAACTAATCGAACAAACTAATCGACCCTTTTCAGTTCTTCTCTTGGCTTTTCGTTTACAAAACATAAGTTATGGTGAAAACGTTCTCATTTGAATGCTTAATTCATCCACTAAACCTTCTAAAAGTATTTTACACAACCAAAACCAGACATACGAGATTTTTTCATACTGAGCTCAGACTGTTCACCGTCACACAGAGACATTGATAGATCTCATTATGTTTCTTCTTCTTCTTCAAAGTGTACAATATTTTTTTCTTCAACTGTGCTTTGCAACACTAGACTATCTAATTCATTTACGATTCGATTTATAAGATCTGACTAGTCAAAATACATGTTTAAAAAAGAGGATGAAATAACTTAAGCATTATATCCCCCTGGGGGCGATAAAAGATGCGACTGCACTCGTAGATGTTGAATATCAAGAGTATCGAATAATCGATTAAACACTTACCTACAACTAATAGATCAGAATAATGAACTACCGCAAAAATCTTAACTAAAAATGTTGGAGTAAATCCGATAGTGAGCACCTTTAGAACAGCCGCTAGAGAGCTCTTGGTTCTGCACTCTACGGAGTTCTGTTGCCATGGCAACTGGATATATTCTGGTAAATGCAAAAAAAAAATAAATGAATATATTCTCATTTAAAAAAAAGAAATATAATTATCTCTCCCGTTCTCAGGATATCTATTTCTTTCTTTTCTAAATTAATGGAAAATTTGTCAAGATTCTTGTCTAGAAAATTTGAGGCTTGTTGATTGACAGTGTGGACAATTATAATATCATGAATAATCTCCTTTCCGGGATTAGTCGATCACTTGTAAAATAACGAACTTCTGGCCATCATTATTTAACTTCTGGCCATCATTATTTAACTTCTGGCCATCATTATTTAACTTCTGGCCATCATTATTTAACTTCTGGACATCATTATTTAACTTCTGGCCATCATTATTTAACTTATGGCTATCATTATTTAACTTATGGCTATCATTATTTAACTTATGGCTATCATTATTTAACTTCTGGCCATCATTATTTAACTTCTGGCCATCATTATTTAACGTATGGCTCTCATTATTTAACGATATAAAAGCACGAGGAAAAAAACAACCAACAAAAAACAAACAAACAAACAAACAAAAAAATTAAAAAATAATCAGCAAAGCTTGCCGTTCAGATGTTGGGACATCCTAATTATTGCGTAAATATGGAAACAAATCTATGGATGCATGTAGTCGTCAATATGGAATAGAAAGACTAATGTATTTGATGTCATATGAATACAATTATATACAATGGACGCCCCCCCCCCCGCCCCTAAAATGCAGACATTTTCCCCTCTCCATTAATTCTACTTGTTGCAGAAGGTAGTGACGTTTCGGTGGTTCTATTCTATTGCGTGTTCCCGTGGCCCCGAGTCCTCCCTGGCGAGACCATCGTATTATTGGAATCACCGCATAAACTAAGACGCATTAGGTCTGATGGTTGAATCGATCAAACAGACTTGCGGAGCGTGCAAGTGGCAACATCGACTCGGCAAACATCGTCGCCGGGTACGTCGTCGTCCCCCCCCCCTCCCC
>CAXITT010000320.1:60431-77511 GCA_964033795.1 Lymnaea stagnalis | reverse complement strand
TGGTCAAACCCAGAGGGGGGGGGGGGGAGGGGGAAACCCGCCACTCAGGGAATTTGATGGATTTTGCTCGAAACAGATTAGAATTGGGAAAAAAAATTAATGTACATATCACATTGTAATGTAGCTGTAGCAGAAACACGAATGCACATCGTACCACCAACGTACAGAGCACATAATGGTATTAAAATGTAGCTATACCAGAAACACACATTATGTAAATAATTATCAAAGGCTATCATGTCATTCTTAAACACAAGTTCGGTGAATTTAAACACACTTTGGGTGTTTTCAAACACATTTCGGTAAATGTGCTTGCACGTTATTTCCACACACATTTCGCTACGGTCCTAACCTGCTGAGTTTCCCCCCACAATGGTTTCAGAGAATACAAGCCTGGGTTACTCATGATACGGTGGGCCGAAAGAAACAAAGACTGCTGAATGCTTGTAAGCCCGTGTCACCCCGATCAGCCGTTAAGCCAATATTCAGTTGCCTGTCAACCAAAGCTAGAAGATGCTGAGATTTCCGATAACTCCATGCGTCTAGACTTCAAGACATTTCCGTGAACGAGTAGAGATTTTGTGACGTAATGTACACGAGACCTGAGATTCAAAAGAATTACCTCTTTGTCGAATGTTCCTATAAATTTTATACAAATATTTAGACCTAAACCTATACCTGCTGCTATAACTATAAAATAGGTCACTATTGTTTTTCCCAAACATTAAAAAAAAAACAGCAACAAAACCCAGTATTTTTCCGGTAAAAACAAGAAGAATTGTCTCCTTACGATACTTATAACGATACATTTAGCAATAAGAATCCCGATTACGATACATACACTATTTCTATATCTCTAAAAGTGTAAGTCGGCAGAAGTTTTTACAAATATTTTTTTTTTTTTTTAAAGCGCTCTACAAAAGTAAGACTAACTTTTAAGTAAGACAAAGACAGACTTTTCTGGGCCCATCGGTTTAGTTGAGTAGGGCTTAAGACACGGGTGCCAAGCCTATATTGTACAGAGTGACGCATGGAAATTATGGTTTTGCTTGAGGGCATCATTTCCTTGGCAATCGTTAGTACGAGAAGTATCTAGAAAATAAGTAAAAGCTAAGTTGGACCACATCGATTGGATCAATGTTTTAAGTTAGCCATGATTATGATTAATAGAGTTTGAGAATTTTACACTTTGATTATTAGTTTCCATAGATTTTTTTTTTGTACAGGCAGTCATTCTCAATGTGTACATTTTACGAAAACAATAATCCAGTTCCCGGGAGGTTCGTCTTGCTGGCCCCTTTAGACGTTTCAGCGGGCCGCATGGGGTAAGGGCCGCAGTATGCCCACCCTGGGCTTTAATCTAATAATTAACATATTCACAATTTCTGATCAATGTTTTGTCGATTGGTCCTTTGGTCTTTCTTCCAATGGTAACATGCCCCCTTCACTTCTAAGCAGTCAATTTCAATTATAAACTGTCGATTTAATTTCCTCATATCAATCAGAAAATCACGTTCAGTGGGGGTTATTTATCTTGTTCAATTTAACTGTGCATTTCCAACTTAACCATCTAAAACTAATATTATTATCTGCATCACCTGCAGTCTACAGTAACAAAAAAAAAAAGAAAAATTAAAACAAAAAATCCATTATCATATTGCATATGAGAGCTTTCGGGGTAATTTAGGGGTACATTAGGGGTAGTTACTCTTATTGCTTCTCTTGAAATTTAATAGGAAGGATGCTAGGATAATTTCCCATTTGATTTTCGAGACAAATGTATACAGCAATATGAGCACACATACAATCTCTTGCTTTCTATTAAGTTCTTATGACATATTTTCATCCCATGATATATCTCATGATTTAGATAGCAGGGATCGACCGTCTCATTGCTGGGTTCACCTCATGGCTATCTCTCATGATTTAATTCATGTTTATAGTTATGCATTACATATATCATGTTTATTTTTAATTTCACGGTTTACTTTCATGTTAATATCTCATGTTCAAATCTCAAGCTCATATCACATGTTTTAGCGCACGGTTGTGTATCATCTTAACACGTATGTTAATTTCTCATGGTTTTATCTCAGGGAAACAGTGTTTTCATCTTGATTCATGTCGACCATTTATTAACATATATAATTATATTTATTTTTTTTTAAAAAAGGAAGTTCATCTCAATGTTTGCGCAGTTGCTCAGAACTCACGGCTGCAGCTCAATAATTCACAATTTGAACAAGAAAATTCAACAGCTTTTTTTAAAAAATAAACACGACCCATGATTTTTGCGTAAGATCATTGTTCCACACTTTTACCAGTATCGATATTTACAATAACCGAAACATTGTTACCTTCGATATTTCACGAAATTCGAGTAAGATCATTTGTACCGGTATCGATATTGAAATGATCGTCAGTCTCATTGTCATCGATGCCCCCGTCGATATTTGCCGAAAAGAATTTTTTGGAAAGCACTTCGGAACTCGGGGCTGAAGATGGTGTAGATGATGGGATTCAGGAGACTGTTGAAGTAGCCGAGCCACAGGACAAAACTGCGCGCGAAAGGCGGGATCCCTTCCGGGTCCACAAACGGCCCAATGAGCGCAATGATGAAGAACGGCAGCCAGCAGATGAGAAAAGCGCCCGTTATAATGGCAAGGGTGCGCGCCGCTTTGCGCTCTCGCTTAAGCTCAAGTTTCTCCCGCGTCCGCGAGTAGGGCGTATCGTTCGAGCTGATCTTCTTGCCGTTGTTACACTGTCTCTCCAGCATGGCGATGCTGGCCTCCTCGGCGCAGCCGTTGGCGAACGCCTCCGCCGTCTCGATCTGAATCTGCTTCAGCCGCTCAGAGCTCGAGCTGTTGCTGTTGACGCCGTTGGCGTTCTCCGGAAGCTTCTTCGCTCTGTTTTTCTTCCGCTCCGGCCTGGGGGAGCAGCCGTAGCTCTTGAACGGCGCACGCCTCTTCTTCTTCTCCGTCGTGGAGTCCGGCGAGTTGCAGCCGTTGCAGTCGCTGACCACGCTGTATTCTGTCTTTGGCGAGGCGACGAGCGTGGTCTCCTCGGTCTTGAGGCGAGCTTTGGTCATCTGGAACTTGTCTTTTCGGATGCGCGACCTCGCCACGAGCCATATCCGGATGTAGATGATCATCATGACGAGCATGGGCAGGTAGAAGGCGCCCACTGTCGAGAATATCGTGTAGCCCTTGTCCTGGGATATGATGCAAGTTCCGGTTTTGTCGGGGTCGTTGTTGGGGTCGCGCCAACCGAACAACGGCGGGATGGAGATGAAAAGAGCGACGATCCACACGACCATGATCATGAGCAGGATTCGTCGGGCGCTGCGGCGACGGATGTAGTCGATGGACGTCACGGCCCAGTAGCGGTCCATGGCGATGGCCACCAGGTGGAGGATTGAAGCCGTGCAGCAGAGGACGTCCACGGATATCCACATGTCACACACCTCCGAGTGCAGGAACCATACCTGGATAATGAGAAACAAAGGTTGAGTCAAAGACAGGTTTGAAACATTTTGGAGTTATGTTGTTGTATTCAGTGACGCATGAAAAGGGTTACGGGGGGGGGGCGGTCCACCCCAGATTGCACCTTTTTTCGAGGGGCAGCCTTTTCGGCCAACTGCAATAGTTTTTTTTTTTCGTGGACTGGGGCGGCAAAATTCATTCTCGTTCTGCCCCGGGCTGCACTAACCCTAGCTACGCCACTAGATGCGATGTGGTGGATTACCTAAAAAGTAACACTTAGTGTTAAATAATAAGATGAAACACAACCAAAAGTCACAGAGACATGATTTTGAAATCAATCAATATAATTATTTATGTATGTAAGAAAGTGTTATACAATGGGTAGGTCAACAGCGCGCTAAAAAAAAAATTCCCGATAACCGTGCAAATTGAGATCATGAAATACATGAAGTGCGCTCGGTGCGTAATTTTATTTTTTAAAAAAATGGAAATAGTCTCAATTTCAATATGATGTAACAAATCTGCGTTGTAAAAGTGGTGGGACATTAGATCTTAATATAGTTCAGGGGGTGTGAGAAATACAGTGTGCGGTTTCTTACACCGGTAAGGGAGAGGGGAGGTTAGCACTAACTGGGATTCTTCTAAATTACTTTTCTTGACTGCATGTTTCGCCAAGTAACTTAGGTAGACGGGGGGAGTTCACGCTTTGGCGTCACAGTTGTTTGGCGGGCTAGAACTAGCAAAGAAATGAAACACACCAGATCGTCACAAAGACATGATTGCACAAGAATTTAACGAAACACAAATGTTACATTCTTTTGTGACGCGGTATCAAGGTCCAAGGGCTTCATACATGATCAGTTTATAACGATTTTCATTTCATCTTTGTTGAAACATTATGTATATTTTTTTATTTTTTTTGACACCACATTAACTTGTCCCTAAATTTTCAAGACACCATATATATATAAGAAAGAGCTAGGCTGACCGTAACGCTAAAGAACCAGAAACATTAAGATACGTTTGGATTCTTTTAATCATAGTTATTTTCTATTAATTTACGGAAATCGAATACATTTAAAAAATGCGCAAACAACTATTATGTATCCCCTTTTATTTTAGTAAAAATTTTAAGTATTATTATTATAAATTACAAATACATTTAAAGTAACAACTATGGAACTATTTGAAACATTTTATCCGCGTGTAAGAGTTATGAAAAAAAATATGACCAAAAAAAACTATGATCTCAGAATTGCACGGTGATCACCTTTATCGGGAAAACCCAAACATCTGTTATTTTTTAGTGAATTTTCAGTGCGTTGTTAATATTGCGAATTAGTAATAGAATTTATTTGATTTTAATAATACTCAAATGACGTCATAGCGTGAATTGTCTATTTTAGCCATAGCTCTAAGTTTCTTTGATTTAATAACAGTGCGTAACAAAAACTGACGATGTATCTCCCCTTTCTTAAAAGTAAAACTAGTAAAAACAATTGATTGCTTTTTTAAATTGCTAAGATTAAATAAAACTTTAGCTTTGAATTTTAAACATTTAATAAGTTTTTATTTTTTATGCAATCCAAAAAATATACTTTTATGACATTTACTAAGTACTAAAGACCGTTTTCTTGAAATATACTTTAATAAGGAAATGCCGTTTAATTCAATCATTGCAGCGAAACTCCATAGCCTAATAGCATTCTCTGATGTACTTGTTACTCATGCAAATAAGAACAAAGCATATGAAATATAAAAATGTGTTTACATTTTTACGTGCATGACAATAATAAGTATCTTTAAATCCAATCACAATACAGTTGTGAAGAATAGATGCTTTATGCTCATTTTACCAATTAAGAAAATCAGTGACGTTAACATGAAGTTTACGCAATGGGAGTCGCTTAGTCAATTATTTTGTCACGTGATATGAGTAAAAACGAGTAAGATTTCCGGTATACTGTATACAACACACTAGTGCTTGACAACAGCAGCCCGATACACACTACAACTACACTACATTTCGTCCAATGAAAATTAACAATAAAATAAACAAAGGGGAATGACTCCTGCATCAATATTGAATAACAACGCAAATGACGTCATGAGCACGCACGGAGCTCAACAACATCCTGCCGATAATAGTATTGATAGTTCACATCGAATATCGCTCACAAATTTTTCTTGAAATAACTTTCTTCCTTTAATTATAACTGACGTATATTTATTGTCACATTTATGTATTTCATTTAAAAAAACGCTTGCATTCCATAATATTACGAAAGGTAAAATTTTTAATTAACATAACATTGGGGAAGCACTGATGAAGTATCTTTTGTTGTGTGTTGCAGCCTAGTGATGACTTACTCATATCACGTGTGTAAAATTTTTAATTAACATAACATTGGGGAAGCACTGATGAAGTATCTTTTGTTGTGTGTTGCAGCCTAGTGATGACTTACTCATATCACGTGACCAAACAAGGAAGTGACTAAGCGACTCCCATTAGATCCGTAAATATCAAAACCCAATCATTTTATGCAAGTGAAGATTTAATTTTCTTATTAGAGATGGGTTAAGATGTTCTTAGATAGATAGATAAATAGATGATAAATAGATAGAGAGACAGACAGGCAGACACACTGATATATTAGATATATGATAGATAGATTATATATATATATATATATATTTATATATATATATATATATAGATGGATGGATGGATGGATGGATGGACGGACGGATGGATGGATGGATGGATGGATGGATGGATGGATGGATGGATGGATGGATGGATGGATAGATAGATGATAGATGATTGGATGGATGGATGGATGGATGGATGGAATGATGGATGGATGGATATATGGAGAGATGGATAGATGGATTGTTGGATAGATGGATTGATTGATTGATGGATTGATGGATTGATGGATAGATGGATTGATGGATAGATGGATGGATGGACAGAAAGACAGACAGACGGACACGTTGCATCCTTGAATAGTTGCGCAAAGTTATCTTTTATTCGATAAACTCTATCTATACATCTATATATTAAAATAATGTATGTATGTATGTCCCGCATGCGCTCCTATAGAATTCATCCAATAGAGATACAATTTTTGTAAGTTGCTGTACACACGCCCGCAAATGTTTCTGAATTATTACACGCATTTTACAATGATCCGTTTTGGGCTCGGGGCCCCAAATTCTTTTCCCCTTTTTTAATGAGCTAAATATAATTTCCGTATGTGCTCCTAGACCATTCATCCGAGTGCGATAAAACTTTGGTCAGTTGCTGTGCGCACGACCGCAAAGGATTCTGAATGAGGTCATCCATTTTGAAATATTCCTTTTTGGGGGCCGCGGGCCCTAAATTAGTTTTTTTGTAGCAAGGGCTATACAAATCTTCAGAGCTATTGCATGGGTGGATGGAATTGAATCAAATACAAGCGACTTTTCAGGTTTTTTTTCTGTGACACACTAAGTAGGTTTCTGAATGAGTTCAACCATTTCACAACTATGCGTTTGGGGCCGGGGGCCTTATTTTTAAAAAAGAAAATTTTTTATGTGAGTTATATGAAAATAATTTCAAACAGAGGTACTGCCTGGGTGGATCGATCGCTACAAGTGTGTAAGCTAAATTTTAAAAATCCATGCTTCTCACGTGGACAGCTGTATGTTGCCTTCTCACGTGGACAACTGTATGTTGCCTTCTCACGTGGACAGCTGTATGTTGCCTTCTCACGTGGACAGCTGTATGTTGCCTGCTCACATGGACAGCTGTATGTTGCCTGCTCACATGGACAGCTGTATGTTGCCTGCTCACATGGACAGCTGTATGTTGCCTGCTCACATGGACAGCTGTATGTTGCCTGCTCACATGGACAGCTTATTTTTTTGTAAGAAATTTCTTTAAAAAAGGTAATTAGAAAACAAAACCTCTTTTTTTTTTTTTTTTTTTACTTTGAGGGGCATTGCAACGCATGCCGGGTACTCGCTAGTTCAGTTAGATTAGTGCAACACACCCTCCAGTTAGACTTTACAAGACACCGTTCAGTTAAGACTCTACAAAACAGTATTCAGTTAGATTGTACAAGGCACCATTCAGTTAGATTGTACAACAACCGGTTGGGACAAAAAAGAAACTTCATTTTTCGGGGATAATCAAATCATCCTGCTGCGTGACATTCCTTTCTGCTGCATGTGTAAACACGGGCTGCTGGCGCCTACTGGCGTGGATTACAAGACAATCAAAACAAAGGTATCATTGGATAGCCTGAAAAGCTCTAGGTCAAGGAGCGTGTGTTCAAAACGAGGCTATGATATTGTGATGCCAGTTAAAGCAACATTTCGTCGTTTCCCAAAACGGACAATGTTTATATTTTTTTGTCAAAGAGAGTCGTCTGCGCTTGGTAAACACAGTCTTTGGCATCGTTATCTTTTCCTATTTGTGAACTCACTCGTTTTCTTTCTGCCGTCTTAGATCCAGAAGCGTCATTTCAGGGGGTTTTTTTTCAAGGGGGGTGGGGAAAGGCCAAAACCAAAACTTGGTCGGTTGGTTAAGTTGTTTATTACTGGAGGCGCCGAGGTACATAGCATTTTAAATAAAACCTGAAAATTCAAACCTGCTTGGCTGGGGGGACACAGAGAACACTGAAATAACAAATATACATGCTTGGCAGGGGGGTCACAGAGAACCCTGAGACAGTAAATATACATGCTTGGCAGGGGGGGTCACAGAGAACCCTGAGACAGTAAATATACATGCTTGGCAGGGGGGGTCACAGAGAACAATGAGTCAGTAAATAAACCTGTTTGGCAAGGGGGGGGGGAGGTCACAGACAACACGGAGACAGTAAATCAACCTGCTGGGCTGGTACATAGCATTTTAAATAAAACCTGAAAATTCAAACCTGCTTGGCTGGGGGGACACAGAGAACACTGAAATAACAAATATACATGCTTGGCAGGGGGGTCACAGAGAACACTGAGACAGTAAATATACATGCTTGGCAGGGGGGGTCACAGAGAACAATGAGTCAGTAAATAAACCTGTTTGGCAAGGGGGGGGGGAGGTCACAGACAACACGGAGACAGTAAATCAACCTGCTTGGCAGTGGGGTCACAGAGAACACCGTGACAGTTATTGACTTATAAACTGGAACGAACAATCGAAGAAATAAATGGTGCGTCTCCCAAGACTGTCATAACAAATGTTGAACGTTCCCAAGAACGCGTCATTACTGGATGATTTGTGTCATTACTCGACATCCTTAAATCATCATTCCGTTTCTTAGTTCTGTTAGAGTTGTAACGTCATTCAATAACTGATTTCTGTTGTAGTTTGTAACGTCATTCAATAACTGATTTCTGTTGTAGTTTGTAACGTCATTCAATAACTGATTTCTGTTGTAGTTTGTAGCGTCATTCAATAACTGATTTCTGTTGTAGTTTGTAGCGTCATTCAATAACTTATTTCTGTTCTAGTGTCACGTCATTCAATAACTTATTTCCGTTCTAGTGTCACGTCATTCAATAACTTAGTTCTGTTCTAGTGTCACGTCATTCAATAATTTATTTCCGTTCTAGTGTCACGTCATTCAATAATTTATTTCCGTTCTAGTGTCACGTCATTCAATAACTTATTTCCGTTCTAGTGTCACGTCATTCAATATCTTATTTCTGTTCTAGTGTCACGTCATTCCATAACTTATTTTTTTCTAAGATCACGATATTCAATACCTTTTTTCTGTTTTATTTTTATCGTCATTCAATAACTTATTTCTTCCTTGATATTTTGATAGGTGTCCTACGACCTGGTCCATTATGAGAATTGTCCCCACACGTTTCACGCCATAGTATCCTAGTATCTTTGTTCCATATTGTAATAATAGCCTTGTATCATTGTAGCCGACATTCAGACTGGTAAAATATTAATTTTTCCCTTTTCGATTTTCATGCTTGATTGGGTGTGTGGCTACCACTGATTTTATGGTGTATGACTACCAATCATTTTACTGTCTAGTGCTACAACTAATTTACTGTGTAGGGCTACAAATCATTTAATGTCTAGTATTACAACTAATTTTACTGTTTAGGGCAACCAATCATTTTAGTGTCTAATGCTACAACTAATTTTCATGTGTACGGCTACCAATCAATTTAGGGTCTAGTGCTACAACTAATTTTACTGTGTAGGGCTACCAATTATTTTAGTGTCTAGTACTACAACTAATTTTACTGGGTGGGGCTACCAATCATTTTACAACTGCAACAACGAGAATGGGTTCTGTAAGTGTGTAAGTCTAAAATGATATGTGTAATAGGCCATCCATTCATAACATTGAAAAAGTAACATTGCACCCCTTCCCCCCTGTTGCACCCCCGTCCGTCCCCCTTTTTTTTGCGCATCTACAGATGAACTTTCACCCACACCCTTCCAAAAATAAATCTATTTATAGTCAATTATGACGTCACGGGAAGCCGAGTCGAAATCAGTCATGGGTTTACCCGCTGTCTGTTGGGAGTGTCCCGGTGGTTCTCAAATGTGATCACTGTTGTGCCACGAAATGTTAAACAATTTTCTTAATTGTCTTTCCATTTTCACTCCCATGTGACAAGACATCCAGTGGGACTGGTACAAGCCCATACGTCACATGTGATAAGACACGACATCTAGTGGGACTGGTACCATCACTCCCATGTGACAAGACATCTAGTGGGACTGGTACAAACCAATCACTCCCACGTGACAAGACATCCAGTGGGACTGGTACAAACCAATCACTCCCACGTGACAAGACACGACATCTAGTGGGACTTACACAAACCAAATCACTCCCCACGTGACAAGACATCCAGGGGGACTGGTACAATGCAATAACTTTGTCACGACATCTGGTGGGACGGGTAAAAACCAGGAACTCACTCGAGTAATTACTGATTTCAGAACCACCTCTGATTGGCTGAATTTCATTAGTGCTAATGTTACCGGGCACTTCCGGTTTACTTATATTCTCATCTACCATGGTCAAGAAGACTAATATGCTCCCCATATGAAACATTAAGATACGGGACATATAAGCCATGGCGTACACAACAACAGGGACCATAAGCCATGGCGTGCACAACAACAGGGACCATAAGCCATGGCGTACACAACAACAGGGACCATAAGCCATGGCGTACACAACAACAGGGACCATAAGCCATGGCGTACACAACAACAGGGACCATAAGCCATGGCGTGCACAACAACAGGGACCATAAGCCATGGCGTAAATAATAACAGGAACCATAAGCCATGGCGTAAATAATAACAGGAACCATAAGCCATGGCGTGCACAACAACAGGGACCATAAGCCATGGCGTGCACAGCAACAGGGGCCATAAGCCATGGCGTGCACAACAACAGGGACCATAAGCCATGGCGTACACAACAACAGGGACCATAAGCCATGGCGTACACAACAACAGGGACCATAAGCCATAGCGTACACAACAACAGGGACCATAAGCCATGGCGTACACAACAACAGGGACCATAAGCCATGGCGTGCACAGCAACAGGAACCATAAGCCATGGCGTAAATAATAACAGGAACCATAAGCCATGGTGTACACAACAACAGGAACCATAACCCATGGCGTTCACAACAACAGGGACCATAAGCCATGGTGTGCACAACAACAGTGACCATAAGCCATGGCGTAAATAATAACAGGAACCATAAGCCATGGCGTAAATAATAACAGGAACCATTAGCCATGGCGTGCACAACAACAGGGACCATAAGCCATGGCGTGCACAGCAACAGGGACCATAAGCCATGGCGTGCACAACAACAGGGACCATAAGCCATGGCGTACACAACAACAGGGACCATAAGCCATGGCGTGCACAACAAGAGGGACTATAAGCCATGGCGTGCACAACAACAGGAACCATAAGCCATGGCGTGCACAACAACAGGGACCATAAGCCAGGGCGTGCACAACAACAGGGACCATAAGCCATGGCGTGCACAGCAACAGGAACCATAAGCCATGGCGTAAATAATAACAGGAACCATAAGCCATGGTGTACACAACAACAGGAAACATAACCCATGGCGTACACAACAACAGGAAATATGAACCAAGGTCGAGCAACTATCTTAGCGTGGGCTTGCAAATGTTGTTTGTCATAATTTCTCTCTGTTGAACTATTTTAATGGACCATATCATTATCATTTAATTGCTCACTAATATATTGCAATGAGACCTTAATCCATGTATGTAAATGTTGGAGTGTGTATGTGTGTCTGGTAAGCATGAGGATATGAGTGAATTAGGATCTCATTTCAAAGCCCCCCACACAATGACGCTAGAGAAGCTTGTAAAGGACAATCGAAACAGAGATTGGGGGTGGGAGGTGTGGGGGTTGGGGGGGGGAGGGGGGGGGGGGGGGGGGGGGGGGGGGGGGGGGGGGGGGGGGGGGGGGGGGGGGGGGGGGGGGGGGGGGGGGGGGGGGGGGGGGGGGGGAGAGGGGATTATGGGTGGATTATTTGGTCACTGGTCCTTGAAATGAACAATTCCATTTACTTTTTTTTGTCCGGGTGACAATTATCATTAGCCATGTCACACAGCCGTCACTGAAACCAATCCCATTGGTGTCGAGCAGGACAGCTGTTACGGATCAAAATATTCCCTGGGAGGAGGATAGGCACACTACTCCACGTGATATAAATAAAGAATTTAACGAGCTGGAAGTATCGCACGTGTCTTCAAAAAACCACAACAACGAAAACATTGGTTAAAAAAATCTATCAGACGTCAGGACGACTCGTACCGAACGGTGAGCACTCCTGGCAAGTCAAATGCGGGTCACAATGATGACGCGGCCATTGTGTCACGGACTGAGAGCAGTGTCAAACTGACGGAATATCTGGTCCGCGATTATCGGCTCCCACAATGCGGTGCTCACCACCGGAGGGGCAGGACACAAGAAATCACTCAATTATACCAACACCAATCATTGGCTCCATGTCTTCCCGCCACGTGACGTAACACCAGCGTACCGCCAAAGGGGCGCAACCGTCACGGGACGGTGTCAGAGAGGTAGCTCGGTCTCGCCCGCCGGCAGCCCGTGTCCGTGTTTCATTATTTGATCTGACAATACGGGCAGCGTCATGGTGAGATTACTATAATTGTTCCTGACTTTATTCAATACTCATCAACATGACGAAGGGGGTGGGGGGGGGGAGGGCGCGAGGGGGATGGAACCATCCAATACTCATGGTGAGATTACTATAATTGTTCCTGACTTTATTCAATACTCATCAACATGACGAAGGGGGTGGGGGGGGGGGAGGGCGCGAGGGGGATGGAACCATCCAATACACTAGAGTGTCAGTGTAAACACAACGGTATATGTGGGTAAACAATATACCAGTCTGAATTGGGGGAGTGGGGTGGATCGGACGGATCCAAGTGTAATTGGATAACACGAGATATCCCAGTCGATATGTGGGAAATGCGTTTACCTCGTTTCAGTCATCTATACCAGCGTTTCCCAAACTTTTAGGCTTCACGGACCGGTGGACGAGTGTCGAAACTGCACCAGGGACCGGTGCCAGATTGATTAATCACATTTTCTTTCTAT
The DNA here is from genome assembly GCA_964033795.1 of Lymnaea stagnalis. Classification (NCBI taxonomy): domain Eukaryota; kingdom Metazoa; phylum Mollusca; class Gastropoda; family Lymnaeidae; genus Lymnaea; species Lymnaea stagnalis. Next base: position 64,373 of record CAXITT010000320.1, on the reverse strand, counting down.
TTAAACATCAATATTCATGCCCTCTGGACCGGTAACGTAAGGCTTGCGGACCGGCGCCGGTCCACGGACCACCGTTTGGGGAACGCTGATCTATACTATTTATTACGATGCTAAGTTACCCCAGTGGATTCACGTGTTAACGAATCCCAGTAGATTAATACTTCAACATATCCAAGTAGATTAATGCTTTAACATATCCAAGTACATTAATACTTCAACATATCCAAGTAGATTTATACTTCAACATATCCAAGTAGATTAATGCTTTAACATATCCAAGTACATTAATACTTCAACATATCCAAGTAGATTTATACTTCAACATATCCAAGGAGATTTATACTTCAACATATCCAAGTAGATTAATGCTTTAACATATCCGAGTAGATTAATGCTTTAACATATCCAAGTACATTAATACTTCAACATATCCAAGGAGATTTATAATTCAACATATACAAGTACATTAATACTTCAACATATCCAAGGAGATTTATACTTCAACATATCCAAGTACATTAATACTTCAACATATCCAAGGAGATTTATACTTCAACATATCCAAGTACATTAATACTTCAACATATCCAAGGAGATTTATACTTCAACATATCCAAGTAGATTTATACTTCAACATATCCAAGTAGATTAATGCTTTAACATATCCAAGTACATTAATACTTCAACATATCCAAGGAGATTTATACTTTAACATATCCAAGTAGATTTATACTTTAACATATCCAAGTAGATTAATGCTTTAACATATCTTAGAAGAATTATATCCCACTTTATAAAATGTAATTTTTTTCCATTTGGGTAAAAATGAACTCGTCTAATGCTGTCAACAAATTATAAATATGACTTGCCTTTAATAATACTTCAATATCTACAAGACCAGGGTGTTTACCACTTCAATATCCACAAAGCCAGGGTGTTTACCACTTCAATGCCAACAAAGCCAGGTTAGCTACCATCATGATGATGAATCCTGCGTCAGTTGCTTCGGCCGATAAAAACAAGTGCTGTCTGTCTTCATTCTGACTGTCTTCATGCTGACTGTCTTCATGCTGACTGCCTTCATGCTGACTGCCTTCATGCTGACTGTCTTCATGCTGACTTTCTTCATGCTGACTGTCTTCATGCTGACTGTCTTCATGCTGACTCCCTGAATGCTGACTCCCTGAATGCTGACTGCCTTCATGCTGACTGTCTTCATGCTTACTGTCTTCATGCTGACTGCCTTCATGCTAACTACCTTCATGCTGACTGCCTTCGTGCTGACCTGACTGTCTTCATGCTGAATGTCTTCATGTGTGAATGCTGACTCCCTGAATGTTGACTACCTTCATGCTGACTGTTTTCATGCTTACTGTCTTCATGCTGACTGCCTTCATGCTGACTACCTTCATGCTGACTACCTTCATGCTGTCTTCATGCTGACTGCCTTCCTGCTGACTGCCTTCATGATGACTGCCTTCATGCTGACTGCCTTCATGCTGACTGCCTTCATGCTGACTGTCTTCATGCTTACTGTCTTCATGCTGACTGCCTTCATGCTGACTGTCTTCATGCTGACTGTCTTCATGCTGACTGCCTTCATGCTGACTGCCTTCATGTTGACTGTCTTCATGCTGACTGCCTTCTTGCTGACTGTCTTTGTGTAGACTGCCTTCATGCTGACTGCCTTAATGCTGACTGCCTTCATGCTGTATTCATGCTGACTGTCTTAAGTTGTTTCCACAGACAAGTTATTAAAAACAAGTTCCAGAAGGTTTTTTAAGACTGAAACACGACGAGCTGTCAAGTGGACAAACACGTTTCATATGTAAAGGAATTTAAAACACAGTAACATTTTTTTCACCACCCTTCTAATCGTAAACCACTCCTTGTTGTTCGTAAACTAGCAATGAGCACTTTCAAAGAATCGAATGATCAAAGCGGAATATATCAGCTCATAATCAGCACATATTGATTTTAAATTTCCAAGCCTGAAAGTCCTAGTTTATGAACCTACTGAGGTCTAGAATCTCCCTAGAGTCCGATATCTACTTCTATTAAAGCTCAGATATTTATACTAAATATAATTTGAAAGCCATAAAAGTATAGAATTACCCCACAGTAGCTAACTCTACTGAAACCCTAAAATATAAAGAAAAATACCTTAAAAGGTGAGAGCCACTGATGGCTACAATACCTTACAATCTGTGAGTCACTGATGGCTACCATGACTTACAATCTGAGAGTCACTGATGCCTACGACACCTTACAATCTGAGAGCCACTAATGGCTACAACACTTTATAATCTGAGAGCCACTGATGGCTACAACACCTTACAATCTGAGAGCCTTTGATGGCCACAGGACCTTACAACCTCAGAGCCTCTGATGGCTACAACCCCTTACCATCTGAGAACCACCGATGGCCCACAAAGAGCCACCGCATGAAGTGAGCGATTACTGTTGTCGTAATGTCTCACGTGGTTCCATAAAAACAGAATCGAGCCTTAACACGAGCAAGTAATGCATAATCTATGGTCAACAAACACGAGCCGTCGGGCGGGGGACCGAATCAATCATGCAGAAAGTGTAGGCCGTCACCAAGAATCTCAACACAAGCAATACATTAGTCTCTTACACCACTTACCCCCCCCCCCCCACCCCCCTTTACACCCCCCCCGTCCTACACACCCCCCCCCCCCCCCCCCCACCCAATTTATGCAAATTCCATCCCCCCCTTCCCCCCCCCCCCCCAACGCCCCTTTACACTCACACTGTCCTACACACGCCCTCACGCCCACCCTCACGCAATTTATGCAAATTCCAGACGAGCGAAGCGATCGATCAATCTTGATTAGTTACTGAGGAGATCACAGGTAAGATGTAATTAGGGAGGTGGGGGGGGGGTTAGAGTGGGGGGAAATTCAAGCAGGAAGGGATGTTATTGGCCAGGAGGAATGAGGATACGTACAGCAGAGAATATGATCGCAAGATATGCAAACAGGAGACATGAAAGAAAGGCAGAGAATGAAAGAGACTGTGGAAAACAGGAAGTCGTTGAGCTTACTAAGGAAAAAGCGCAGGCCATTGGGAGGACAGAAATGTATTGAAAGAGGTAAGAAGGAGAAGTGATTATTAGGTATATAAAAGAGTGCTGGAGACGTAAAGGCGGAGGGAAATTTGTATGTATAGAAAGAAGAAATGAGATATCTGAAGAGAAGAGATGAGATATCTGAAGACAAGAAATGAATTTTAGGGATAAATGAGAGAAGGAAAATTGGAATGTGGGAGCACATACAGTGCACATAATTCTACCGCAGCCAACCTACAAACCGGCCCGCAAATACACTGCAAACACACATACAACGCACCTATAAGCACACATACAAGTACATCTACAAACATACCAAAACACACTTGCAAACAAACCGACAAAGAAACCGACAAACACACCTACAATAGCCTACAAACACACATACAAACACACCTACAATAGCCTACAAACACACATACAAACACACCTACAATAGCCTATAAACACACATACAAACACACATACAAACACACCTACAAACACACCTACAAACACACCTACAAACACATCTACAAACACACCTACAAACACACCTACAAACACATCTACAAACACACCTACAAATACACCTACAAACACACCTACAAACACACCTACAAACACACCTTCCAACGAGCAAGTAAAAAAAAAAATGAAATAAACCCTAAAAAAAAAAAGAATTTTTTTCCCCCAGCAGTATCGCCCCGGAAAAGTAAACTGAAAAATCGATTCCTAAGAATTGTTGGACAGCGTGACGAGAAATAACATCAAAGAGTTACAGTATCGCTAGAATTCAAATAACACAATATCGATAATTTAAAAAAAAACACACATTAAAAGCCGGGCGGGGGGGGGGGGTGTTGGAATAA
>CAXITT010000320.1:17898-45467 GCA_964033795.1 Lymnaea stagnalis | reverse complement strand
ACATCATTCTAATTAGAAATGATTGATTGAGCTGACCAGACGAATATCCTTCAAAAAGATCACCCGACGGCACATCATTCTAATTAGAAATGATTGATTGAGCTGACCAGACGAATATCCTTCAAAAAGATCACCCGACGGCACATCATTCTAATTAGAAATGATTGATTGAGCTGACCAGACGAATATCCTTCAAAAAGATCACCCGACGGCACATCATTCTAATTAGAAATGATTGATTGAGCTGACCAGACGAATATCCTTCAAAAAGATCACCCGACGGCACATCATTCTAATTAGAAATGATTGATTGAGCTGACCAGACGAATATCCTTCAAAAAGATCACCCGACGGCACATCATTCTAATTAGAAATGATTGATTGAGCTGACCAGACGAATATCCTTCAAAAAGATCACCCGACGGCACATCATTCTAATTAGAAATGATTGATTGAGCTGACCAGACGAATATCCTTCGAAAAGATCACCCGACGGCACATCATTCTAATTAGAAATGATTGATTGAGCTGACCAGACGAATATCCTTCGAAAAGATCACCCGACGGCACATCATTCTAATTAGAAATGATTGATTGAGCTGACCAGACGAATATCCTTCGAAAAGATCACCCGACGGCACATCATTCTAATTAGAAATGATTGATTGAGCTGACCAGACGAATATCCTTCGAAAAGATCACCCGACGGCACATCATTCTAATTAGAAATGATTGATTGAGCTGACCAGACGAATATCCTTCGAAAAGATCACCCGACGGCACATCATTCTAATTAGAAATGATTGATTGAGCTGACCAGACGAATATCCTTCGAAAAGATCACCCGACGGCACATCATTCTAATTAGAAATGATTGATTGAGCTGACCAGACGAATATCCTTCGAAAAGATCACCCGACGGCACATCATTCTAATTAGAAATGATTGATTGAGCTGACCAGACGAATATCCTTCGAAAAGATCACCCGACGGCACATCATTCTAATTAGAAATGATTGATTGAGCTGACCAGACGAATATCCTTCGAAAAGATCACCCGACGGCACATCATTCTAATTAGAAATGATGGATTGTTGTGATAGTGAATGACGATTCTCTTAGCATGGAAATCACTGGTATACATGAGACTGTTGAAACTAAGCTCTCAGCGGCCACCGTAAACATAGAATAGCGGAGGCCCCCCGCCCCACGAATGATGATTACTAAGTACCGTTAATAAAATAAAAAATCGGTATGAGTTAATTGTAAGCGTTTACCCTTTAAACGTCGGTGCTGTGAGCCTAGGAGACCTAGCACGAGACAAACGTCGGTGCTGTGAGCCTAGGAGACCTAGCACGAGACAAACGTCGGTGCTGTGAGCCTAGGAGACCTAGCACGAGACAAACGTCGGTGCTGTGAGCCTAGGAGACCTAGCACGAGACAAACGTAGGTGCTGTGAGCCTAGGAGACCTAGCACGAGACAAACGTCGGTGCTGTGAGCCTAGGAGACCTAGCACGAGACAAACGTCGGTGCTGTGAGCCTAGGAGACCTAGCACGAGACAAACGTAGGTGCTGTGAGCCTAGGAGACCCAGCACGAGACAAACGTAGGTGCTGTGAGCCTAGGAGACCTAGCAGGAGACAAACGTCGGTGCTGTGAGCCTAGGAGACCTAGCACGAGACAAACGTTGGTGCTGTGAGCCTAGGAGACCTAGCACGAGACAAACGTCGGTGCTGTGAGCCTAGGAGACCTAGCATGAGACAAACGTCGGTGCTGTGAGCCTAGGAGACCTAGCATGAGACAAACGTCGGTGCTTGAGCCTAGGAGACCTAGCACGAGACAAACGTCGGTGCTGTGAGCCTAGGAGACCCAGCACGAGACAAACGTCGGTGCTGTGAGCCTAGGAGACCCAGCACGAGACAAGAAAACATTAACCCCGCTATGAAAAACAAACAACAACAACATTTTTGTTTGCAGACGATGAAATCTTTTTACGGCAGAGAATAATTGTAATGATGACTAGCTAAAATACCCGGCCGTTGCCCGAGGTTACATTTGAAGAAAAAAAAAACACAAAACGAACATAAAAACTTCTACTGCCTGTCAGCCAACATCGACATTAAGGGCCCCTGTAAAAATACGTCGCTGAAGAAAGAAATACAAATTTTAAAATTCATCCTATTCAAAAATATTTATAAGAACTTTATAAACATTTTTAGGGTCCCAGTCCCAGCCTGTTTCATTTGATAATCAAGCTGGGCCTAGTAACCCCCCCCCCCAAAAAAAAAATGATTTAAAGACTAATTTAACTTTTAAAAGTTGTCCCATTGGAAAAAGAAAACATTTACCAAAGTCAAAACCAATCGAAGTTTATCACTTAAAATAAAAGAGGATCCCCAACGGAACACATTCGCCAGTGAGATCCCGTTCCGCGTTTGGATCCCAATTTTGATGAGATCCAGTTCCCTGATGGGATCCTATTCCCGTTGTTATCTCCTTCACCGCTGGGATCTTGTTCTCCGGGACATTTCGTTCCATTAGATACACTTAAAGAATCCCTATACTATGGAACGACAACGATTATCCCGGCTCTCCATGATGTAAAAGATAAAAAAAAATAATGGGCTGGTCTACTGTTCCAGCATTAAACAGAAACTCGTCCCTCTCCCTTCTAGACATCGACGAGGCCGTGACAAGCAGTTCCGTCTCATAACAGCAAAAAACACAGTGCATGAACTGCTCATTCCTGCCAAAGACAGTCAGGGATTGGAACAAGCTTCCAAAGGGAACAGTTGAGGCGCCAACACATGGCACATTTGCGGCTATTGCCTCAGGCCTTCCAACTCCCAGTTCATGATACCCTCGCGGTGTAGCCCTTGCAACCAGAAATATCCTCTACAACACCATACATAGGAGCCACAATTATCAATACATTTATCGTGGACCCTTAATATATAGTTAAGAATAATAAGATATGGGCAAAATTTGGTCAAGGTCCATCTATACACGTAGAATAGTATACTGTGACATGTGATAAATTCAGCAAAACTGAGGGAAATCCCTGGAAGGTATTGACGAGTTATTTATAGAACTTAACTAAAATCTCCATAACTTTTAGGATCCCAATGCAATATTCAATATATGTTTGTTCAAAGCGTATCACAACATAATGCGGTTAACATAAGCGTGGTTTCTATAATCATGAACCAATCCATGATGTGAACCAATCCATGATGTGAACCAATCCATGATGTGAACTAATCCATGGTGTGAACTAATCCATGATGCGAACCAATCCATGATGTGAACCAATCCATGATGTGAACAAATCCATGATGTGAACCAATCCATGATGAGAACCAATCCATGATGTGAACCAATCCATGATGTGAACCAATCCATGATGTGAACAAATCCATGATGTGAACCAATCCATGATGTGAACCAATCCATGATGTGAACCAATCCATGATGAGAACCAATCCATGATGTGAACCAATCCATGATGTGAACCAATCCATGATGTGAACAAATCCATGATGAGAACCAATCCATGATGTGAACCAATCCATGATGTGAACCAATCCATGATGTGAAAAAATCCATGCTGAGAACCAATCCATGATGTAAACCAATCCATGATGTGAACAAATCCATGATTTGAACCAAGCCATGATGTGAACCAATCCATGATGTGAAACAATCCATGATGTTAACCAATCCATGATGTGAACCAATCCATGATGAGAACCAATCCATGATGTGAACCAATCCATGATGTGAACCTATCCATGATGTGAGCCAATCCATGATGTGAGCCAATCCATGATGTGAACAAATCCATGATGTGAACCAATCCATGGTGTGAACAAATCCATGATGTGAACCAATCTATGATGAGAACCAATCCATGATGTGAACCAATCCATGATGAGAACCAATCCATGATGTGAACCAATCCATGATGTGAACCAATCCATGATGTGAACCAATCCATGGTGTGAACCAATCCATGATGTGAATCAATCCAGGTGAATTTTTAATAACCGCTGCTTTGTATTTTTGGGATACTTTGTGATTTGTGTAAGCCGTTTATGTCCTCTTCCTAGCTCTGACATTCTAAGAAACTCCAACATTAAGATGTTATGGTAGCTCTAGTGGACTTCTATTCATAATGTATACAAGACCACTACTCCTCTTGCTCGGGAGGCATGCTGTTGAGAACCAGTCATTTGCAGATGATACACAGCTATACATGCATACCCATCCATCTCTTGTCGATTCCGCTGTCCAGACTTTGCGGGGGTGCATTGATGATGTCAAGTCTTGGATGACACTCAGCAAGTTGAAGCTTAATGATGACAAAACAGAAGCACTCCTCATTTACAATCACAAATCATCCTCTACCTCAACTCTTCCCACCTCATTTCAAGTAGGTAACTCCGACATACAGTTTACACCCTCTGCTAGGAATCTTGGTTATATTCTTTCTAACAACATGTCTCTCGATAAACATATCTCTCACATTTGTCGTTCGGCATACACCGCCATCCGTCAGATCAGCTCCATCCGCCACTACCTGACAGTTAGCGCAACAAAAACTCTAGTCTGTGCTCTTGTTCTCTCTCGTCTTGACTATTGCAACTCACTTCTGTCAGGTTCACCGAAACATTTTATAGAAAAACTGCAGAAAGTTCAAAACTCTGCTGCTAGGCTTGTTCTTAAGGCAAAAAAACATGATCACGTCACTCCACTACTCCACTCACTACATTGGCTCCCTATACAGGCACGCATTGACTACAAGCTGTCTCTTCTCTGTCACAACTTTTTCTCGGATTCCTGCCCTTCCTATCTAACTGAACTTCTTTCTGTCTATTCACCCCTTCGACAACTTCGCTCCTCCGCAGACTCGCGTATTCTGTCCGTTCCCAAGACACGCACTAAATTATATGGTGAACGATCTTTCTCTTTCTGCGCCCCCAAACAATGGAATTCTTTGCCACTACACATCCGCAATATAACAACCACACAGGCCTTCAAAACTGCACTCAAAACACATCTATTTAAACTATACTACTCTGACTGATTCTCCTCCTATAAACCGATAAACGTACATGGGTTTCCTTGTAAAAATGTCTGGTGTGGGTGGATGAATATACCTATGGTGTTGTTTTGCTTATATGTTGTTTTTATTTCATTTATGTATTTTATTTTAATATTATGATTATGCCTCTTTGCTATATATGTACAGCGCGGTGAGCCCAGCCCTAGGCCGGGGTACCGCGCTATATAAGACCACTTATTATTATTATTATTCTACATATAAGTATATGCTCTACTGCACAAATGGTCTTTACGCTATAACACTAGTCTAGTGCACAGAAAGACTTTAAGCTCTAGCGCTAGTCCAGTGCACAAATAGACTATAAGCTCTTGCATTAGTCTAGTGAACAAATAGACTATAAGCTCTAGCACTAGTCTAGTGCAAAAATAGACTTTAAACTATAGACAAATCATGCTAAGTATATGCTGTAACTCAAGTGGAATCTGAAATTATGGCACAAACAAACACGTTATTCTTATAAAAAAACACGTTATTCTTACAAACATGTTATTCTTAAAAAAACCCACGTTATTCTTACAAACATGTTATTCTTAAAAAAACACGTTATTCTGACAAACATGTTATTCTTAAAAAAACACGTTATTCTTACAAACATGTTATTCTTAAAAAACACGTTATTCTTACAAACATGTTATTCTTAAAAAAACACGTTATTCTTACAAACATGTTTTTTAAACAAACAAACGTGTTTAAGGCCTTATGGTGTTGTTTTAAGGTTAGCCAGACGACAATTAAAAAAACAGCAGTTAGCTCCCCTTGAGTTTACAACCAGGACAAGTCTTTGCCACAGGGGAGGGACGTCATGAGTAAGGACTATTTTTAGAATCGCGGGGAGATAACGTCATCAACGCTGCGAGAAAGAGGGAGGCAGACGCGACATCCGTAGTTATGTCACAGTCGTCATTGACCCGGTGTGTCAAGATGGTCAAACGACACCGTCCATTTCCATACCTTCGTTTTTGTGTCGGCGACACTTAGGTAAGGTGCGCAGTCGAGACACAGGAAGAACCTGACCCAGTGACACAATCTGGGCAATGAGATGATTGGGGAGCAAGCGTTATACTCATTCGACCGTTTTGTGACACATTCTGTTCATAGAGATGATTGTGTTGCAAGACTTACACTCACTGAAAGGTGTTGTAACACATTCTGTTCATTGAGATGACTGTGTTGCAAGACTTACACTCACTGAAAGGTATTGTAACACATTCTGTTCATTGAGATGATTGTGTTGCAAGACTTCCACTCACTGAAAGGTGTTGTGACACATTCTGTTCATAGAGATGATTGTGTTGCAAGACTTGCACTCACTGAAAGGTGTTGTGACACATTCTGTTCATTGAGATGATTGTGTTGCAAGACTTGCACTCACTGAAAGGTATTGTAACACATTCTGTTCATTAAGATGATTGTGTTGCAAGACTTGCACTCAATGAAAGGTGTTGTAACACATTCTGTTCATTGAGATGATTGTGTTGCAAGACTTACACTCACTGAAAGGTGTTGTGACACATTCTGTTCATTGAGATGATTGTGTTGCAAGACTTGAACTCACTGAAAGGTGTTGTAACACATTCTGTTCATAGAGATGATTGTGTTGCAAGACTTGAACTCACTGAAAGGTATTGTAACACATTCTATTCATTGAGATGATTGTGTTGCAAGACTTGCACTCACTGAAAGGTATTGTAACACATTCTGTTCATTGAGATGATTGTGTTGCAAGACTTACACTCACTGAAAGGTGTTGTAACACATTCTGTTCATAGAGATGATTGTGTTGCAAGACTTGAACTCACTGAAAGGTGTTGTAACACATTCTGTTCATTGAGATGATTGTGTTGCAAGACTTACACTCACTGAAAGGTGTTGTAACACATTCTGTTCATTGAGATGACTGTGTTGCAAGACTTACACTCACTGAAAGGTATTGTAACACATTCTGTTCATAGAGATGATTGTGTTGCAAGACTTGAACTCACTGAAAGGTGTTGTAACACATTCTGTTCATTGAGATGATTGTGTTGCAAGACTTGCACTCACTGAAAGGTGTTGTGACACATTCTGTTCATAGAGATGATTGTGTTGCAAGACTTACACTCACTGAAAGGTGTTGTAACACATTCTGTTCATTGAGATGACTGTGTTGCAAGACTTACACTCACTGAAAGGTATTGTAACACATTCTGTTCATAGAGATGATTGTGTTGCAAGACTTGAACTCACTGAAAGGTGTTGTAACACATTCTGTTCATTGAGATGATTGTGTTGCAAGACTTGCACTCACTGAAAGGTGTTGTGACACATTCTGTTCATAGAGATGATTGTGTTGCAAGACTTACACTCACTGAAAGGTGTTGTGACACATTCTGTTCATTGAGATGATTGTGTTGCAAGACTTGCACTCACTGAAAGGTATTGTAACACATTCTGTTCATTGAGATGATTGTGTTGCAAGACTTACACTCACTGAAAGGTGTTGTAACACATTCTGTTCATAGAGATGATTGTGTTGCAAGACTTGAACTCACTGAAAGGTGTTGTAACACATTCTGTTCATTGAGATGATTGTGTTTCAAGACTTGAACTCACTGAAAGGTGTTGTAACACATTCTGTTCATTGAGATGATTGTGTTGCAAGACTTGCACTCACTGAAAGGTGTTGTGACACATTCTGTTCATTGAGATGATTGTGTTGCAAGACTTACACTCACTGAAAGGTGTTGTAACACATTCTGTTCATTGAGATGATTGTGTTGCAAGACTTGCACTCACTGAAAGGTGTTGTGACACATTCTGTTCATTGAGATGATTGTGTTGCAAGACTTGCACTCACTGAAAGGTATTGTAACACATTCTGTTCATAGAGATGATTGTGTTGCAAGACTTGCACTCACTGAAAGGTGTTGTGACACATTCTGTTCATAGAGATGATTGTGTTGCAAGACTTGCACTCACTGAAAGGTGTTGTGACACATTCTGTTCATTGAGATGATTGTGTTGCAAGACTTGCACTCACTGAAAGGTATTGTAACACATTCTGTTCATAGAAATGATTGTGTTGCAAGACTTGCACTCACTGAAAGGTGTTGTAACACATTCTGTTCATTGAGATGATTGAGTAGCGAGACTTACACCAAGTGGAAGGTACTGAAGACATGATCCCCCATTACGGTTGATAATTTACAAATCAATAAAAAAAATTATGTTATAGGTCACATACTTGTATCAAACATGATAATGTCTGATACGAGAAGATAAGTAGAAGAGGGAAAAAAAGCAAAAAATTTTATTATAGAAGACGAACATCAGAAATACTTCGATTAATGAAGACAAAAGACTTCAGAAAGACTTTGATCATAGAGACAGACATAAAAAAATAATCTATTATAGATAGGGATTTTAATGTAAGCTTTCAGTAGTTAAAATTTGATTGAAATGTGATGTTTCCTAACGAAATAATCTAAAGAAAAACTGGTAAAAATTAAAAGAATAATATATGTAGAATATTTTTTAAAAGTTATTGGGTTGATGGAAGACAGATGTCTAAGACTTTTGAAAGAGTATTTCTGTAACAGTCGGTGTTACCTGCACGTTATTTAATCCACTTTAGTTACATGAGATTATATTATATTTTTCAAATGAGTTTGACACTGTTCATCTATCTAACAATGTACGAATTTTTATTGAAGCCACACGCATTCTAACTGACACCACAAGAATTCTTACTGACGACAAAAGAGTTCTTACTGACGTCACAAGAGTTCTTACTGACGTCACAAGAGTTCTTACGGACGTCACAAGAGTTCTTACTGACGTCACACGTATTTTCTTTTGTACGGAATAATGTTTCAATGTTCAAATTTTTTTTAAATGGTTACGATTTAGTCTCTGTAACAGCAAAGCAAACGAAGACACAGGTTTTATGCTCGCCTAGACAGGTTTGCTGCTGACCTGCGACCTCCGACCTCAGGGGATTAGATATTTAACGCAGCATTTTCCTCTTGATGAAAATGGTTTCCTTGTTGTGATCCCGAATCTGTATCATTTAGGATATCATTTGATAGGATATCATTTGATAGGATATCATTTGATAGATGAGGGTGGCCCCATAAATAGTACAATACAATAGGTCAGCATACCATTTAAACTATCCCTTTCTCCATCTTTGCCCCCATCTTTGCCCCCATCTTTGTCCCGATTTCTGTCCCGATTTCTGCCCCCCCCCCATTTATGTCTCAATCTTTTTATCCTTCTCTGTCCACATTTATATCTTCCTCTTCGTCCCCATCTCATTCCCCATCTCAGTCCCCACCCCCTTGTCCATCTTTGTCCCCACCTCTGTCTCCATCTTTGCCTCCATCTCTATCTCCATATATTTTGTCCCCATCTTCGCCTCCTCCTGTCCCCATCTCTGTCTCCATCTTTGTCTCCATCTTTGTCCCCACCTCTGCCTCCGTCAAGGTCACCACCTAAAATCTAAACTACGACCCACATATTCAAAAATCTTTAACACCTTTTTTACCGAAAAACAAAACATTTTACGGACACATTCTGAAAATAAACTTAAGAATCTGTTTGAAAAATATATTGTAAAAAAAAATTAAAAGATAATAACGAGCATGAGTTGTAACTGTTGCCCTGCGTCTTTTCGATGCCGTGATCTGAAAGTCTCGCCTTCTCACCAGTGTTTTAGGTTCTCTTGATTATCAGCATGCCAGTTAAGCAATCAAGAATGACCCCAAAACGCCTACATAACCCGTTTGGCTTCGGATCAAAGCCTTTGTAAAAATGCTTCAGGTTTTTTTTTTTTATGGACGTCCGAAAGTTTTAAATTTTAAATTTATTGACGGTTGGGGGAAACCTGGTCTCCACGAAACATTTCAGACCACAGAAATGATCGTAACATCTGGACTTAAAACAGACATGACATGTGGACGTCTACAGATTTAAGCAGACATGACATGTGGACATCTACAGATTTAAACAGACATGACATGTGGACATCTACAGACTTAAACAGACATGACATGTGGACGTCTACAGATTTAAACAGACATGACATGTGGACGTCTACAGATTTAAAGAGACATGACATGTGGACATCTACAGATTTAAACAAACATGACATGTGGACATTTTAGATTTAAACAGACATGACATTGGACATATACAGATTTAAACAGACATGACATGTGGAAATTATATATTTAAACAGACATGACATCTGGACATCTACAGATTTAAACAGACATGACATGTGGACATCTACAGATTTAAAACAGACATGACATATGGACATTATAGATTTAAACATACATGACATGTGGACATCTACAGATTTAAACAGACATGACATGCGGACATCTACAGATCTAAACAGACATGACATTGGACATTACATATTTAATCAGATATGACATGTGGACATCTACAGATTTAAACAGACATGACCTGTGGACATCTACAGATTTAAACAGATATTACATGTGGACATCTACAGATTTAAACAGACATGACATGTGGACATCTACAGATCTAAACAGACATGACATGTGGACATTACAGATTTAAACAGACATGACATGTGGACATCTACAGATTTAAACAGACATGACATGTGGAGTCTACATATTTAAACAGACATGACATGTGGACATCTACAAATTTAAACAGACATGACATGTGGACATCTACAAATTTAAACAGACATGACATGTGGACATCTACAAATTTAAAACGCATGACCTCTTGATATCTACAGATTTAAAACACATGACCTTTAGAGATGTGCTGATGTTCACATGGAAAGATTTCACGCACGAACTGTAGCCAAGGAGCTGAATTATTATTCGTTCAAATGGAAAGATATGGCAACATACATGTTCACTCAACTAACGTCTAAGCTTGAGGTGGAGAGATGAAGAGGTCGAGGGACGAAAATATAGAAAGACTTTGTGAGCGCTAGGAAAGGTCATGTTTACTTAGGCGATCACGTGACATTTTTAAACAGCGCGTGAATAGTACACCCATTAACAGGGATAAACTGTGCCGGCCAACTTAACCATGATGGATTGGGATGCGAGAGAACTCATGGTACGCATGAGGTAGGAGCTATGTCATGTTATGCATATAGGATGGGAGCAATGTAATGTCATGCATAGAAGGGATAAATGTTAGGTCATGAATATGATGGGAGCATTGTTATCTTATGCATAGGGTGGGCGCAAAGTTATGTTATGCATGCGATGGGAGCAATATAATGTCATGTATAGGCTGGGAGCAATGTTATCATATGCATATAATGGAAGCAATATTATTTTATTCATAGGATCGGAGCAATGGATACTCTATTCATTTCTTGCTATGACGACATTCTGCAATCTTTAGCTGACCAGCCAGACCTCATTCTCTGTTTGTGCGAATAGCTTTTATCATATGACTTTTTAAAATATACATTATACGCATTTGATGAAAACAAATTCTTCCTCCATCTCTATAATTTTTCCTCCATTACTATAGTTCTTCCTCCATTACTATAATTCTTCCTCCATTACTATAATTCTTCCTCCATCTCTATAATTTTCCCCCATTCCTATAGTGCTTCCTCCATCTCTATAATTTTTCTTCCATTCCTATAATTCATCCTCAATCTCTATAATTCTTCCTCCATCTCTATAGTTCTTCCTCAATCTCTACAATTTTCCTCCATTACTATAGTTCTTCCTCCATCTCTATAATTCTTCCTCCATCTCTATAATTCTTCCTCCATCTCTATAATTCTTCCTTCATCTCTATAATTCTTCCTCCATCTCTATAGTTCTTCCTCCATCTCTATAATTTTCCTCCATTACTATAGTTCTTCCTCCATCTCTATAATTTTCCTCCATTCCTATAGCTATTTCTCCATCTCTATAATTTTCCTCCATTACTATAGTTCTTCCTCCATCTCTATAATTTTCCTCCATTCCTATAGCTTTTCCTCCATCTCTATAATTTTTCTTCCATTCCTATAATTCTTCCTCCATCTCTATAGTTCTTCCTCCATCTCTATAATTTTCCTCCATTCCTATAGCTTTTCCTCCATCTCTATAATTTTTCTTCAATTCCTATAATTCTTCTTCCGTCTCTATAGTTGTTCCTCCATCTCTATAATTTTCCTCCATTACTATAGTTCTTCCTCCATCTCTATAATTTTCCTCCATTACTATAGTTCTTTCTCCATCTCTATAATTCTTCCTCCATCTCTATAATTCTTCCTCCATCTCTATAGTTCTTCCTCCATCTCTATAATTTTCCTCCATTACTATAGTTCTTCCTCCATCTCTATAATTTTTCTCCATTACTATAGTTCTTCCTCCATCTCTATAATTTTCCTCCATTACTATAGTTCTTCCTCCATCTCTATAATTTTCCTCCATTACTATAGTTCTTCCTCCATCTCCATAATTTTCCTCCATTACTATAGTTCTTCTTCCATCTCTATAATTTTCCTCCATTACTATAGTTCTTCCTCCATCTCTATAATTTTCCTCCATTACTATAGTTCTTCCTCCATCTCTATAATTCTTCCTCCATCTCTATAATTCTTCCTCCATCTCTATAGTTCTTCCTCCATCTCTATAATTTTCCTCCATTACTATAGTTCTTCCTCCATCTCTATAATTTTCCTCCATTACTATAGTTCTTCCTCCATCTCTATAATTTTCCTCCATTACTATAGTTCTTCCTCCATCTCTATAATTCTTCCTCCATCTCTATAATTTTCCTCCATTACTATAGTTCTTCCTCCATCTCTATAATTTTCCTCCATTACTATAGTTCTTCCTCCATCTCTATAATTTTCCTCCATTACTATAGTTCTTCCTCCATCTCTATAATTTTCCTCCATTACTATAGTTCTTCCTCCATCTCTATAATTTTCCTCCATTACTATAGTTCTTCCTCCATCTCTATAATTTTCCTCCATTACTATAGTTCTTCCTCCATCTCTATAATTTTCCTCCATTACTATAGTTCTTCCTCCATCTCTATAATTTTCCTCCATTACTATAGTTCTTCCTCCATCTCTATAATTTTCCTCCATTACTATAGTTCTTCCTCCATCTCTATAATTTTCCTCCATTACTATAGTTCTTCCTCCATCTCTATAATTTTCCTCCATTACTATAGTTCTTCCTCCATCTCTATAATTTTCCTCCATTACTATAGTTCTTCCTCCATCTCTATAATTTTCCTCCATTACTATAGTTCTTCCTCCATCTCTATAATTTTCCTCCATTACTATAGTTCTTCCTCCATCTCTATAATTTTCCTCCATTACTATAGTTCTTCCTCCATCTCTATAATTTTCCTCCATTACTATAGTTCTTCCTCCATCTCTATAATTTTCCTCCATTACTATAGTTCTTCCTCCATCTCTATAATTTTCCTCCATTACTATAGTTCTTCCTCCATCTCTATAATTTTCCTCCATTACTATAGTTCTTCCTCCATCTCTATAATTTTCCTCCATTACTATAGTTCTTCCTCCATCTCTATAATTTTCCTCCATTACTATAGTTCTTCCTCCATCTCTATAATTCTTCCTCCATCTCTATAATTCTTCCTCCATCTCTATAGTTCTTCCTCCATCTCTATAATTTTCCTCCATTACTATAGTTCTTCCTCCATCTCTATAATTTTCCTCCATTACTACAGTTCTTCCTCCATCTCTATAATTCTTCCTCCATCTCTATAATTTTCCTCCATTACTATAGTTCTTCCTCAATCTCTATAATTTTCCTCCATTACTATAGTTCTTCCTCCATCTCTATAATTCTTCCTCCATCTCTATAATTTTCCTCCATTACTATAGTTCTTCCTCCATCTCTATAATTTTCCTCCATTACTATAGTTCTTCCTCAATCTCTATAATTTTCCTCCATTACTATAGTTCTTCCTCCATCTCTATAATTTTCCTCCATTACTATAGTTCTTCCTCCATCTCTATAATTTTCCTCCATTACTATAGTTCTTCCTCCATCTCTATAGTTTTCCTCCATTACTATAGTTCTTCCCCCATCTCTATAATTTTCCTCCATTACTATAGTTCTTCCTCCATCTCTATAATTCTTCCTCCATCTCTATAATTTTCCTCCATTACAATAGTTCTTCCTCCATCTCTATAATTTTCCTCCATTACTATAGTTCTTCCTCCATCTCTATAATTCTTCCTCCATCTCTATAATTCTTCCTCCATCTCTATAGTTCTTCCTCCATCTCTATAATTTTCCTCCATTACTTTAGTTCTTCCTCCATCTCTATAATTTTCCTCCATTACTATAGTTCTTCCTCCATATCTATAATTTTCCTCCATCTCTATAGCTTTTCCTCCATCTCTATAATTTTTCTTCCATTCCTATAATTCTTCTTCCATCTCTATAGTTCTTCCTCCATCTCTATAATTTTTCTTCCATTCCTATAATTCTTCTTCCATCTCTATAGTTCTTCCTCCATCTCTATAATTTTTCTTCCATTCCTATAATTCTTCTTCCATCTCTATAGTTCTTCCTCCATCTCTATAATTTTTCTTCCATTCCTATAATTCTTCTTCCATCTCTATAGTTCTTCCTCCATCTCTATAATTTTTCTTCCATTCCTATAATTCTTCTTCCATCTCTATAGTTCTTCCTCCATCTCTATAATTTTTCTTCCATTCCTATAATTCTTCTTCCATCTCTATAGTTCTTCCTCCATCTCTATAATTTTTCTTCCATTCCTATAATTCTTCCTCCATCTCTATATTAAAAAAAAAAAAAGAAAAGTTGCCTCCTTTCCTGATATCGGCTGCCCTGGGTGCCAGGACTGTTACCCTACTAAATCCCCCTTCTCTACACGTCTGTCATTAAGGGATTCGGTTGATTTGTCGACATCACTTCGCCCACGCAAATTTCGCCTCCACCCTTTCAACTGCACCGACGACCGCTTCACCGACGACCGTTTCACCGATGGCCGGGTCACATATGTGAGGTCATGTCAGAGTGACCCAGCCTGTTTGTGCCCAAATTGGGTGACGCAGTGAGGTCATGTCAGAGTGGCCCAGCCTGTTTGTGCCCAAATTTGGTGACGCAGTGAGGTCATGTCAGAGTGGCCCAGCCTGTTTGTGCCCAAATTGGGTGACGCAGTGAGGTCATGTCAGAGTGGCCCAGCCTGTTTGTGCCCAAATTGGGTGACGCAGTGAGGTCATGTCAGAGTGGCCCAGCCTGTTTGTGCCCAAATTGGGTGACGCAGTGAGGTCATGTCAGAGTGGCCCAGCCTGTTTGTGCCCAAATTGGGTGACGCAGTGAGGTCATGTCAGAGTGGCCCAGCCTGTTTGTGCCAAAATTGGGTGACGCAGTGAGGTCATGTCAGAGTGGCCCAGCCTGTTTGTGTCAAAATTGGGTGACGCAGTGAGGTCATGTCCAAATAAAATGAGTAAAACAAAGTAGGGTTAAACCTGCAAAAATAAACGCAACAAAACAGCGAACGTGTGGACAGAAAGCCTTCGTCAGCGAACAAAGCAACAGAAAAAACGGTATACAAATAAAAATAAGAAATAGCACTTAGCTGGTAAGTAGTGTCTGTGGGCAGCAATAGAAGTGTGGCAGAAGGAAAGTGAGTGAGAGTTTAAATATGCAGCGGTGAAAAAAAGAGGGGGGGGGGAAGTTCACTGTGATAGGTCAGAACGTGGAGGGGCGGAACTAGGGTCAAGCTGTGAACAGAGACATAACATTAATCCCATCTGGCGTCAAAGTGCCGTAAGTCAGGATAAGTCTGTGTTCCAAATTGACCCGGCTGGCGGTGTTAGTGCTAGCCACAATCGCACTTATTGAAAAGTCCGCCTTGCCCTGGTGGTCACTACTATTGAAGTGTTTAGAGACGGGACACTGTTTATCTTGTGTAATGTTTCGGAGGTATTCGGTACACCTGTCTGAGAGACGGCGTCCAGTCTCCCCTATGTACGTCATCTGACAGCGGGTGCAGACAATGTCATGTCAGAGTGGCCCAGCTTGTTTGTGTCCAAATTGGGTGACGTAGTGAGGCCATGTCCGCAGGAAATGTTATGTGTATTAAAATATCTGGTCAAGAGATATATGCTCAGGTCGTATATTCACAAAGTCAAGTCTAATGTGGTTAGAACGGGACCACCGAGGTCGTCCATTCACAAAGTCAAGTCTAATGTGGTTAGAACGGGACCACTGGGGTCAATACGATACGAATGACAGCGGGATCATGTTAGAGCAGGGTTTTACAAATTCCGTGGGAAAAGCTTTGGTATTTTTAAGGTGGTCAAATAGTCATTTTGTTTCATCAAGAATTAATGTTTAAATCTCTTGGGAACTTCATCGTGTGCCTAGAGAATGGAATTGGTACTTTCAGTATGGGTTAAAGTCTAAAAAATTAAATAAATAAAATTTATAAAAACAATTGGTTACAAAAACGCGATTTCAGACAATAGCCAGACAAATTATTGGCTAATTAAATCTTATTTCCGGTGGTCCTGGTGGTTAGGAGGAGGGGGGGGTGTTTGAAGGTGACTTTTGTCAGATATCAGTTTTAAAGCGCTAAAATGTATATAAATTAGAAGAAAAAAAACCACACTTTTAGTAACATAGATCAAGGCGTGGCTTATGTGGCACTTATCAAGGCGGGGCTTATGTGGCACTTATCAAGGCATGGCTTATGTGGCACTAATCAAGGCGGGAATTATGTGGCAGTAATCAAGGCGTGGCTTATGTGCCACTAATCAATGCGGGGCTTATTTGGCACCAATCAAGGCGGGGCTTACATGGCACTAATCACGGCGTGGCTTATGTGGCACTAATAAAGGCGTGGCTTATGTGGCACTAATAAAGGCGTGGGTTTATGTGGCACTAATAAAGGCAGGGCTTATTTGGCAACAAATAAAAACAAATTGAAGTTTAGAAAAAAAATAAGATTTTAATGACACGTCAACATTTTTATGTTCAGTCATGGACCTGCAGAGTCGACTTGTATATTTAAAATTATAATAACATCTTTTCCGTCGTTAATGTAATGGCCGTCGGTGAAACGGCCCATCGGTGAAACTGCCCGTCGGTGAAACGGCCCATTAATGAATAACCCGTCGGTGAAACGGCCCATCGGTGAAACTGCCCGTCGGTGAAACGGCCCATTAATGAATAACCCGTCGGTGAAACGGCCCATCGGTGAAACTGCCCTTCGGTGAAACGGCCCATTAATGAATAACCCGTCGGTGAAACGGCCCATCGGTGAAACTGCCCGTCGGTGAAATAACCCATCGGCGAAAAGCATTGAATCCATGGGCGCCCGCAGAAAACTTTTTAGGGGTTGGGGGGGGGGGCAAAAAAAATCGATTAACTTTCCCGGGGGGGGCATGAAAAGCATTGAATCCATGGGCGCACGCAGAAAACTTTTTAGGGGTTGGGGGGGGGGGGCAAAAAAAATCGATTAACTTTCCAGGGGGGGGCAAATTTTTTTACTAATGTTTTAATGTAGTTTTAATTTACTGTAGCGTATTTGTATGATGAACGAACGGACAGGACATCAGCTTAGTTACTTTCTCTTTATTTTTCTCTTTACTTTAATACATTTTTTGTCTATTTTTGTCTAAAATCTTTTTATCCAATCAATCCAGGGGGGGGGGGGGCATGTGCCCCACCTTGCCCCTACCTGCGGGCGCCCATGATTGAATCAACAAAATTAACATGACACAGATTGGCCTTAATAGCCAATAAATAACAACACATTTTATAGTGTGTTTAACCGTGTGTTGTTGTTTTTTTATTTGGAAAAAAATAATTTGAACCCTGGAAGATCCAATCAGAGTAATGATGACGTAATAAGTGATTGCCAACAGTCACCAGCCCTTCATTACTCTTCATTTTCAAGCCGGTAAACATTCCCGCAGACAGATGAAATGTCGGCTTGTTTGCTTTGTTCGCGCTATCATCAGCAATTGGCGCCGAGGCATCAAAGATTTAATCGAAGCCAATTTGGAGACATCAAAGCCTGATCGTACCGCATGGGAGGGTAGGGGATGTTCGAATCTAAGACTGACTTGGGAGGCTAACATCTATCAAAGGTGGACCTAATTTGTCCACCTGACCTGCCCCTACTGCTTTAATCTTTCGTAATCTCAATGACATACATTTCCGGGAATTCAGTGTGTAAATAAACGGATTTTCCCAAAGATTTTTGGTGTGTGTAGAATTAGAGACTAATTTTATTGGAAATGAATTTGTATTTATTTGGTAAACAAACACGAAACGTTCAAATCTAACTAAATTCAGTTCTCAAGGACAATCTTATGACATTAAGTAAAATCTAATGACATCAAGAACAATCTAATGACATTAGAGACACTCTAATGATATTTAGGACAATCATATGACATTAAGGACAATCTAATAACATGAAGCACAATCTAATAATATGAATAACAATCTAATGACATGAAGGGCAATCTAATGA
The DNA here is from genome assembly GCA_964033795.1 of Lymnaea stagnalis. NCBI lineage: Eukaryota > Metazoa > Mollusca > Gastropoda > Lymnaeidae > Lymnaea > Lymnaea stagnalis. Next base: position 26,848 of record CAXITT010000320.1, on the reverse strand, counting down.
CACGAAGGACAAGCTAATCACATGAGGTACACTCTTATGGCATGAAGGACAATCTAATGACATTGGAATAACGATATCAATAAAAGTCTCGTATATCAAAATTAATATCCCTTAAAATATCAAATTAATGACAATTCAATTAAATCAAATTAACAACCATTGAAATAGATCAAATTAACAACCATTGAAATATATCAAATTAACTTTCCACGATATTTAATTTCCAAGATTAACATTTGTGACATTATTAATTTTTCCAGGTGATTGCCACTAGCCCCCAGGCAGGCTGCCATTTTCTCATTAGCAGACGATCATTCCTTCAATTGAGGTCAGTCAGTCTCCAGTTGGGAAACATAGATATTAAAAAATAAAAGAAGAGCATGCTACCGGGCAACTGAGGCAACTGAGGCAATATAGGTAGTGTGCTACTAGGCAACTGAGGCAATTGATGCAATATAGGTAGTGTGCTACTAGGCAACTGAGGCAATTGATGCATTATAGGTAGTGTGCTACTAGGCAACTGAGGCAATTGATGCAATATAGGTAGTGTGCTACTAGGCAACTGAGGCAATTGATGCAATATAGGTAGTGTGCTACTAGGCAACTGAGGCAATTGATGCAATATAGGTAGTGTGCTACTAGGCAACTGAGGCAATTGATGCAATATAGGTAGTGTGCTACTAGGCAACTGAGGCAATTGATGCAATATAGGTAGTGTGCTACTAGGCAACTGAGGCAATTGATGCAATATAGGTAGTGTGCTACTAGGCAACTGAGGCAATTGATGCAATATAGGTAGTGTGCTACTAGGCAACTGAGGCAATTGATGCAATATAGGTAGTGTGCTACTAGGCAACTGAGGCAATTGATGCAATATAGGTAGTGTGCTACTAGGCAACTGAGGCAATTGATGCAATATAGGTAGTGTGCTACTAGGCAACTGAGGCAATTGATGCAATATAGGTAGTGTGCTACTAGGCAACTGAGGCAATTGATGCAATATAGGTAGTGTGCTACTAGGCAACTGAGGCAATTGATGCAATATAGGTAGTGTGCTACTAGGCAACTGAGGCAATTGATGCAATATAGGTAGTGTGCTACTAGGCAACTGAGGCAATTGATGCAATATAGGTAGTGTGCTACTAGGCAACTGAGGCAATTGATGCAATATAGGTAGTGTGCTACTAGGCAACTGAGGCAATTGATGCAATATAGGTAGTGTGCTACTAGGCAACTGAGGCAATTGATGCAATATAGGTAGTGTGCTACTAGGCAACTGAGGCAATTGATGCATTATAGGTAGTGTGCTACTGGGCAACTGAGGCAATTGATGCATTATAGGTAGTGTGCTACTGGGCAACTGAGGCAATTGATGCATTATAGGTAGTGTGCTACTGGGCAACTGAGGCAATTGCGGCAATGTAGGGTAGTGTGCTACTAGGCAACTGAGGCAATTGATGCATTATAGGTAGTGTGCTACTGGGCAACTGAGGCAATTGATGCATTATAGGTAGTGTGCTACTGGGCAACTGAGGCAATTGCGGCAATGTAGGGTAGTGTGCTCCTGGGGAACTGAGGCAATTGATGCAATATAGGTAGTGTGCTACTAGGCAACTGAGGCAATTGATGCATTATAGGTAGTGTGCTACTAGGCAACTGAGGCAATTGATGCAATATAGGTAGTGTGCTACTAGGCAACTGAGGCAATTGATGCAATATAGGTAGTGTGCTACTAGGCAACTGAGGCAATTGATGCATTATAGGTAGTGTGCTACTAGGCAACTGAGGCAATTGATGCAATATAGGGTAGTGTGCTACTGGGCAACTGAGGCAATTGATGCAATATAGGGTAGTGTGCTACTGGGCAACTGAGGCAATTGATGCAATATAGGGTAGTGTGCTACTAGGCAACTGAGGCAATTGGCAATTGCTGCAATATAGGGTAGTGTGCTACTGGGCAAATGAAGCAAATGATGCAATATAGGGTAGTGTGCTACTGGGCAAATGAAGCAAATGATGCAATATAGGGTAGTGTGCTACTGGGCAACTGAGGCAATTGATGCAATATAGGGTAGTGTGCTACTAGGCAACTGAGGCAATTGGCAATTGCTGCAATATAGGGTAGTGTGCTACTGGGCAAATGAAGCAAATGATGCAATATAGGGTAGTGTGCTACTGGGCAAATGAAGCAAATGATGCAATATAGGGTAGTGTGCTACTGGGCAAATGAAGCAATTGATGCAATATAGGTAGTGTGCTACTAGGCAACTGAGGCAATTGCTTCAATATAGGGTAGTGTGCTACTGGGCAACTGAGGCAATTGATGCAATATAGGTAGTGTGCTACTGGGCAACTGAGGCAATTGATGCAATATAGGGTTGTGTGCTCCTGGGGAACTGAGGCAATTGCGGCAATATAGGGTAGTGTGGTCCTGGGGAATTGAGGCAATTGAGACAATATAGGATAGTGTGCTACCGGGCAACTGAGGCCATTTAGGGTAGCGTGCTTATGGCAAATAGAGGCAATATAGGGTAGTGTGCTACTGGGAAACTTAGACAATATATGGTAGAAGAGTGCTACTGGGAAACTTAGGCAATATATGGTTGAAGTGTGCTACTGGGAAACTTAGGCAATATATGGTAGAAGTGTGCTACTGGGAAACTTAGGCAATATATGGTAGAAGTCTGCTACTGGGAAAATGACGCAATGTAGGGTAGTGGGCTAATTAAGGCAACAGAGAGTAGTCTACTCTTGGGCAAATGAGGAAATAACCTGGACAAATTAAGTTAGTATGCTACTGGCAACATAATTTAGTATGCTATTTTGCAATATAAGTTAGTATGCTACTTGGACAATATATGTTTATACGCTACTTGGCAATATAGGTTAGTAAGACAACAATTGCCCATTTTGGTCAATAACAGAAAAAACCCAAAAGTCATGAAGAAACCATCGATAAATCGATCTAATTAATAAGTCAATAAATAGAAACTTACTGAGGTATTTCGACGACCTTTCGTTGACTAAACATTCTTAACAAATTTTGATAAACAAACAAAAACACATTTGTAGAACTCTTAATTCCTAATAGAATGCCTTCCTCCCGTCCGCGGCTCAACAAGACCACCGCAGAGAGCTACTCACACATTAACGGGAATATTATTTAATTTGTGTCTGCTGAGTACACGGGAAGTGTCCGAGGCAAAGAGAAATGTAAAACTGTAGCAATTAAGTGCAAACTCTGCCTCAAGGAACTCGGAAAATGTCATCAATTTAAAGGATATTCCCGCTGCACTGCCTCGCTCAAGGTCGTGGCGTCCATTTTAATCACGTGTCTACGTTGTCATCCATCTTGGACTGGGGGAAACTGCAGACGTATATTTGGTGGTTCATCTTCTTGTTATGGGGGAGGGGGCTGCTTAGAGTCTATTTTGATGTCATTGATTATTTTATTTATATTCATGGAAGGTTTTTGCTGTGTATATGTTGTGTGTTATTTCGATTCTATTTCCCTTGTGGTGGATTATGTTCAATGAATAGGGCGTGTGTTAGTTCATTCAGTTCAAATAATTGCACATTGTTCTCTTGCATTGAGACAGGCGATATTGAACATATTGCCGTTAGACTTGATGTGGACGCACAGCCTGTCTTCTTCACAGTCTCTGAAGACATACTGAAGACATACTGAATACATACTGAAGCCATACTGAAGGTATATCGAAGGCATACTGAAGACATAATGAAGACACACTGAAGACATACTGAAGATATACTGAAAATATACTGAAGATATACTGAAGAAATACTGCAGATATAATGAAGGCATAATGGATACATACTGAAGACACACTGAAGACATCATGAAGACACCATTCAGTCAGTTAAATAATTATAACAACAAACTATTTTGTAAAGTTTAAGTCAGTTTTAAACGTATTTTTAATGAAACTTATTTTATCCCGGGATGAGGAGAACTCTGTTCCCGTTATTTCGAGCTAGGCAAATCCTCGGGAAGTAAGAAACAATTGCATCCTCACTCCACTCAGCTACTGACTAGGGATGACTCAGCGACCGCGCCTTTGAGGGTGACGGTGTGGTGGTGGTGCTGTGACGGTGCAGTGCTGATGCTGTGACGGTACTGTGATGGTGCTGTGGCGGTACTGTGGCGGTGCTGTGATGGTGTTGTGGTGATGCGGTGACGGTGCAGTGATGGCGCTGTGGCGGTACTGTGGCGGTGCTGTGATGGTGCTGTGACGGTGCTGTGACGGTGCTGTGACGGTGTTGTGGCGGTGCTGTGACGGTGCTGTGGCGGTGCTGTGACGGTGCTGTGACAGTGCTGTGGTGGTGGTGTGACGGTGCTGTGGTGGTGCTGTGGCGGTGTTGTGGCGATGCTGTGACGGTGCTGTGATGTTGCTCTGGTGGTGCTGTGACGGTGTTGTGACGGTGCTGTGATGGTGCTGTGGCGGTGCTGTGACGGTGCTGTGGCGGTGCTGTGATGGTGCTGTGACGGTGCTGTGATGGTGCTGTGGTGGTGCTGTGACGGTGCTGTGACGGTGCTGTGGCGGTGCTGTGGCGGTGCTGTGTCGGTGCTGTGTCGGTGCTGTGATGGTGCTGTGACGGTGCTGTGACGGTGCTGTGACGGTGCTGTGGCGGTGCTGTGGTTGTGCTGTGGCGGTGCTGTACATTTTGTGTGTGGAACATATGATGTATGAAGGATGTAGATTATGGATGCCTGTTTGTATTAATAAATGTAAGAGACCTAACAGGAAATGGAACATAAATTAACTACTGATCAATGCAGTTATTGTGCAAATAATTGACTTAATATCTGACAACTGATTAACTCAAACTCTTTTCTTCGTAAACCCTGAAAATTTATTGATTAAATCATGATCTTTAAATGTGTGAAACATTTGAAATTAAATTTTTAAGTGGGGAAAAAAACAACGATTGAACAAAATTTCTCGTGAGTTTAATGAAACGCATAAAAACAGTGACGTCACCTAGGCGTGTTAGTGGCGTCGACACATTGTAACAGTCACGTGAGGTTCAATTTTGAATAGACGACCAGACGTCATTAGCAACAGAATGTTTTTTTTCCTCCAATTTCCTCAGATTGCAAGTGCTGCGTTCAAAACTCATTTCATTTTCACCCACAAGGATTCCAAATACATGAACCCAACATAACAACAAAAAAATTTGGATGCACGAAAAGTGAATTAAATCCATCCAGATCCTGAGGAATATCATAAAGTCAAAAATAATTTGACGATATTATACGAAACGTTTTTTGATTCAACCGAGAAAGTCGTATGAGTGATCGATCATCTGGCTTGTTTCAAAGTAGAAAAAACAAATCTACCGGACGAGCCATTTTCGGACACCATTTTGTTGAAGACACCCTCAAGCTAAGCATCGCATCAGAATAAACTTGAATAAAGATACAAATCGGTGTCATAGTTACGATTTCTATTACTAATGGTAGTTTGTTTATTTTATTTTAATACAACGCAATGTAAACAGAACAAAAATTGCGTGGGATAACTTCAGCATGTGTGTGTGGGATAATTTCAGCATGTGTGTGGGATAACTTCAGCTTGTAAGTGGGATAACTTGAGCATGTGTGTGCAATAACTTCATCTTGTGTGTGGGATAACTTCAGCATGTGTGTGGGATAACTTCAGCATGTGTGCGCGATAACTTCAGCATGTGTGTGGGATAACTTCAGCATGTGAGTGGGATAACTTCAGCTTAAGTGTGGGATAACTTCAGCTCATACTCATTTTATGTTCATAACTTATGAGTCCAACATATTTCTTGAACACAGTCCATTGTCATGACATATGCCACGAAAATTATAAACACCAAAGTCCAATATATTTCTTGAACACAGTCCATTGTCATGACATTTGCCACGAAACTTCTAAACACCAAAGTCCAACATATTTCTTGAACACAGTCCATTGTCATGACATATGCCACGAACCTTCTAAACACAAAAGTCCAACATATTTCTTGAACACAGTCCATTGTCATGACATATGCCACGAACCTTCTAAACACAAATGTCCAACATATTTCTTGAACACAGTCCATTGTCATGACATATGCCACGAAAATTGCTAAACACCAATGTCCAACATATTTCTTGAACACAGTCCATTATCATGACATATGCCACGAAAATTTCTAAACACCAATGTCCAACATATTTCTTGACCACAGTCCATTGTCATGACATATGCCACGAAAATTGCTAAACACCAAAGTCCAATATATTTCTTGAACACAGTCCGTTGTCATGACGACAATACTTCAACAATTCAGTTTCAATCGTTTATTTTCTTCAACCAATTTCCAAGGTATTAGTTTTAAATTTTCAATACATCAAAAATCTCCTTTAGGCCGGAAAAAAAGAGACTTTCTTTTTTGAAAAGCTGAGATTAATTTATCCCCCATCAACCCCCCCCCCCCCCACCTTTTTTTCCCCCTCCCTTTTTACATTTTAGTTTTGTGAACTTATTTCTTTTCTTTAAAGATAAAAAAAGTTTTTAAAACAACCCGACCGGGAAAACTGTTTCAAATTCCCTGCAGACATTTCCCAACAAAAGAGGGGTGGGAAATATTAAGTCTCTGTACCTTTGAGGTCGGCCCCCACCCTTGTCAGGGGCGGGATAGGAGCACTCAACTATCGATTCGGACAGCCCCCGGTTCCGTCAAAGCTCACAGGTCGTGCTAATGTGGCGAGAAATCTCCCCTCCCACTTTTTTTTTTTTCCACCAGCTAAACTATCGACATTATTTCAATACCATTATCACTTCAAGTTAAAAATATTCTCCTAAAAAAACAAAAAAAAAAAAAAAAAAAAAAAAAAAAAAAAAAAAAAAAAAATAAAAAAAAATAAAAAAAACAACCAAAAAAAACAAAAAAAAAAAAAAAAAAAACCAACCTAAGATAAAAAAAAATATTTAAAAAAACCCAACCTCATAATAAGATTAAATTTTGAGATATTTAGTGAATGACAACCAGGCATTGACACAAGAGCTCAGACTAATAAGATAACACCTTAAACTTTGAACTTGAAAATGGGGGATGGGGGAGGGGGTGGGTGTTGAAAGAGGAGATGTTATCTAATTTAACGACAAAGAAAATATCTCAAGGAAAAAATAGAATCGAATGCCGTGAGAGGTACATGACATCTGTAGAAACTCCTGAAAATGACATCTGTAGAAACTTCTGAAAACGACATCTGTAGAAACATCTGAAAATGACATCTGTATAAACTTCTGAAAACGACATCTGTAGAAGCCTCTGTAGGTGACATCTGTAGGAACTTCGTGTTTAAAACTTTTGACAGCACACTGACAAAATGACTTGTGACGGACAATGACAAAAATGACTTGTGACGGACACTGACAAAATGACTTGTGACAGCACACAGACAATAATGACTTGTGACGGAACTGACAAAACGACTTGTGACAGCACACTGACAAAATGACTTGTGACGGGACACTGACAAAATGACTTGTGACAGGACATATACCAAATGACTCACGACAACACCAAAACAAAATGGCTTGTGACAACATACGGAACAGACCTCAAACATAGCGCACACCAAAGGTAATAAATAAGTCGAACATCGATGGAGTCTTAAATAAAATTTGAGAAGATCTCTCAACATAAATTATACATATATATATATATATATATTTATATGGATTTGACCCTTATTAGTACGGAGTTGACTTGGTGACCATTATATGTATATAGATGTCCATTTTTAGGGAGGTGACCATTATAGTATATATAGAGAGACGGTCCTTCCATCTGACGCAATATGCACATATTCTCTAAGGGCAGTTCCAGCAGTTCAACTTGAAGGAGTAGAACTGAACTCTTCTAAAGTTAATCTGAAAACACTTTGTTTGCTTGTGCCGTAGGCTGTTTGAACCCCGATGGGCCCAAAAATCGTGCCTCTCGTGGACAGCTCCTCGCTGACAGCGTGACATCAAGAGACCTCCCATTAAATAACACAAATTATATAGATCTCAAGGAGGGATAGATGAGTGGTATGTCTGGTGTACGGAGAGAGGGAAGGAAGGAGGTCATAGGACGGGGTAGATGAGTGGCATGTCTGGTGTACGGAGAGAGAGAAAGAGGGAGGTCAGATGACGGGATAGATGAGTGGCATATAACTTACCAAGTGGGTAGACCCCGTTTCTGGGTCGGTGGAAGAACACTGTCTCCTCTAATAGTCTTGTCAACCTGCAAGCCGCCTTCCTTACACTAGACTGGTCTATCCTGACTCTATACTCACTTTGTCCTCTCTACCTACACAAGACTTGTCATTCTATCCTTACTATCGTCATTATGTTCTCTCTCTGCACACCAGACTTGTCATTCTATCCTGACTATCGTCATTATGTTCTCTCTCTGCACTCCAGACATGTCCCTCATCTACCCCGTCCAATGATCTCCCTCCTTCCCTCTCTCTGCACTCCATATATGTCCCTCATCTACCCCGTCCAATGACCTCCCTCCTTCCCTCTCTCCACACCAGACATGTCCCTCATCTACCCCGTCCAATGACCTCCCTCCTTCCCTCTCTCCACACCAGACATGTCCCTCATCTACCCCGTCCAATGACCTCCCTCCATACCTCTCTCCACACCAGACATGTCCCTCATCTACACCGTCTAATGACCTCCCTTCTTCCCTCTCTCCACACCAGACATGTCGCTCATCTACCCGGTCCAATGACCTCCCTCCTTCCCTACCTCTGCACGCTAGACATGTCCCTCATCTACCCCGTCTAATGACCTCCCTCCTTCCTTCTCTCTGCACGCCAGACATGTCCCTCATCTACCCCGTCCAATGACCTCCCTCCTCCCCTCTCTCCACCCCACACATGTCCCCCACCTACCCGGCCCAATCACCTCCCTCC
>CAXITT010000320.1:0-11475 GCA_964033795.1 Lymnaea stagnalis | reverse complement strand
CAAACACACCCTGGTACGACCGGACCACTCTTCACACCAGATTCACACAAGCAAACACACCCTGGTACGACCGGGCCACTCTTCACACCAGATTCACACGAGCAAACACACCCTGGTACGACCGGACCACTCTTCACACCAGATTCACACAAGCAAACACACCCTGGTACGACCGGGCCACTCTTCACACCAGATTCACACGAGCAAACACACCCTGGTACGACCGGGCCACTCTTCACACCAGATTCACACGAGCAAACACACCCTGGTACGACCGGACCACTCTTCACACCAGATTCACACAAGCAAACACACCCTGGTACGACCGGACCACTCTTCACACCAGATTCACACGAGGAAACACACCCTGGTACGACCGGACCACTCTTCACACCAGATTCACACAAGCAAACACACCCTGGTACGACCGGGCCACTCTTCACACCAGATTCACACGAGGAAACACACCCTGGTACGACCGGGCCACTCTTCACACCAGATTCACACGAGCAAACACACCCTGGTACGACCGGACCACTCTTCACACCAGATTCACACAAGCAAACACACCCTGGTACGACCGGGCCACTCTTCACACCAGATTCACACGTTATATAAAAATGAATGTTTGTATGTCTGTCTGTATGTCTGTATGTCTCGTATGCGCTCCTACACCATTCATGCGATTGCAACAAAACTTTGGTCAAATGTTGTCCACATAACCGGCCATTTAACTGAATTATTAAAAACCTTATCAACTGTTCCGTTCCTAGCCGTTGGCCCTTAATTCGTTTTTTTTCTTATATGAGCTTTGTAAAAATAATTTCCACATGTGCTCTTACGCCATTTATCTGATTCAAATAAAACTTTGGTGAGATGTTGCAAGCATGTCCATATAAGTTTCTAAATTATTACAACCGTTTTAAAGTATTTATTTTTGAGTCAGGGGCCTCATATTCGTTTTTCCTAATATGAGCTATATAAATATATTTTCAAACCGTATGCGCTCCGACACCAATCATGCGATTGCTACAAAACTTAATGAGATGTTGTCCATTTGCAAATGCATTTTACCGTGCTATTTAAACACTTTTAAAAATATTCCGTTTTCGGCCGTTGGCCCTTAATTCGTATTTTTTCTTATATGAGCTTTGTAACAAAATAATTTTCATATGCGCTCCTACGCCATTTATCCGATTGATATAAAACTTTGGTGAGATGTTGCAAACATGTCCATAAAGGATTCTAAATTATTACAACCGTTTTAAAGTATTCAATTTTGAGCCAGGGGTCTCATATTCCTTTTTCCTTAAATGAGCTATATAAATATATTTTCAAACCGTATGCGCTCCTACACCAATCATGCGATTGCTACAAAACTTAATGGTTGTTGTCCATGCGCCAGTGAATTTTACTGTGTTATTTAAACACTTTTAAAAACATTCTGTTTTTGGTCGTTGGCCCTTAATTCGTATTTTTTCTTATATGATCCTTGTAAAAAATAATTTTCATATGCGCTCCTACGCCATTTATCCGATTGCAATAAAACTTAAAACTTTGGTGAGATGTTGGAAGCACGGCCGCAAAGGTTTTTAAATTATTATAAACTTTTCAAAATATTCCAATTTTAGCCAGCGGCTTTATTTACGTTTTTTTCTTATACGAGCTATATAAATATAATTTCAAACCGTATGCGCTCCTGCACCATTCACGCGATTGCGACAAAACTTTGACGAGTTGTTATCTATAAACATAACCATTCATTACAACACTTTTAAAATATTCCGTTTTGGGCCGTTGATCCAAATTCTTATTTTTTCTTATATGCGCTTTGTAAAAAATAATTTTCTATGCGCTCCTATACCATTTTTCAGATGCGATAAAAATTTAGTGAGATGTTGTTCTATCGCCCACAAAGGTTCTTAAATTACTACAACCGTTTTAAAATATTCAGTGTTGAGCCAGGGGCCCTATGTTTGTTTCTTACAAAATGAGCTATATAAATATAATTTCAAACCGCATGCGCTCCTACATCATTCAAGCGCTTGCGATAAAACTGAGGTGAGTTGTTGTCCATAAGCCAGAGCATTTTTCTAAGCCATTATAACTCTACTAAAATATTCCGTTTTTTTGGCAATCGCCCCAAATTCGTGTTTTTTTCCTTACATTAGGAGCTTTATAAAAAATAATTTCCGTATGCGCTCCTCTACATTATTACAATGCGATAAAATTTTAGAGAGATGTTGTGCGCGCGCCCGCCCGCAAAGGTTTCTTAAATGATTACAACCATTTTAAAATACTCCGTTTTTAGCCAGGGGTCCTATGTTCGTTTTTTCTATATAAGCTATACAACTATAATTATAAGCTATACAACTATAATTTCAAACAGAGCTAAAGCATGAATGGATAGCTTTTTAATCAAATACAAATAGTGATATTAAATTGAGTGTGTGACATATTAAGTAGGTTTCTGAAGTAATACAACAATTCTACAATATTCCATTTGTGGAGGGGGTCCTAAATTCGTTTTCCACACTTCTATTATCTATATAATTATAGTATGCATTTCTATACCATTCATTCGATTGTGATCAAACTGGGTCAAGTGAAATGCGCACTACCGAAAATGTTTCTAAATTAGAAAAAAACATTTTACAACATTCCGTTTGGGCCAGTGACCCTAATTTCATATTTTCTTCTAAGAGCTTTGTAACTATAATTTCAAACAAAGCTATTGCATGTGTGGAAGTAGCTGAATCCGCCGGAAAATTTGTCAAATTTAGTACATCCATTGTACAATATTCCAATTAGGGCTGGGGACCCTAAATTCCATTTATTTTCTTAAATGAGCTTCATTAATATAATTTATAACGAAGATATCAACACTACCGCCCTTGAACAAATGACACATTTGTAGTAAAGCAGAGAAAACACGTTTTTACATTTTTAGTGTAGAGGGTATTTTTGTTATATGTATAAATAAGCTTGAATTTTGTGACGCATTTTAGAATCGGAAATGACATCGAAATCGCGTTTTTTTTTCAACTAAGAACATTTCTTGAATAGAGTCTTATAATTTCGGAGTTGTTTTGTGTTATGTAAATACATTTTACACCAATCGATGGTTTCTCAAGTAATTAAATAACACACTTGACAGCGTAGATATTGAACTATGATCATTTTTTACCGCTGGAATTTACGATTTATAAATTAATGAGAAACTATACAACTGGAAATCTCCTGCCAACAATGAACGTACCTATTGTGCGAGGTTTTCATGTAAAAAGATGGGAGATCCTAACGTGTGAGAATTACATTCACCATCAAAACCATTATCATTGTTGGTATCAGGTGACCATAGCCAATCGAAACATTTCTTGGCAAACAAATGACATCGTTCGGTGCAACAAAATATCGTGCGCGAGAATTACATGCCAACATTTAAAGTAAAGTGAAAGGCCAAATTTACCATCGTTTAGGATCTCTGATGCCAATACCAAACACAGATCACAAATGTCTTCAAATGATTTCATGGGGAATACTGATTAGCAAATCGATCAACGTTGTCATATCAATACGGGCACTAAACGAGAAATCGTCGCTGCAATGCAAACGTTATTTTTGCAACACAACGAATTAATTCAAAAGTATAGAGTTGCACTTGAAAAGATGCTGACTGATGAATACAAAGTCATAGTTAGAGCAGACTAAACACCTGTCGGCCAACATGAAAGACAATACAATGCACCAACAATTGATGAAGTGGCGATCATTATAGTTGGCAAAGAATTTAACTCAAGTGATATAATTCTTCATTGCAGAAGTGTTGATGTTCAGCGAGTCTCAGAAACTCATCGCTCATACGTTTGATTGCAATATCCTATTTTATTTTGGCAAGGAGAAGATGGATATCATTTTGACATCAAATTGAGAAATTCGAATAAGAAAGACAGTGCCATGAAATACTATTCATATCGATTGATGATTCATGAGTTGGGAATGACCTCTCGGAATCGATCTGCTGGACAATCGCTACAAGTTTGCGGACTAAATTTGGAAAACCCATGCTTCGCCCATGGACAGATGTATGTGGCCTGCTCTCGCGTCGGAAAATCTTCTGATTTATTCGTGTATATACCAGATGGAAAAATAAGAAAAACTTTGAGTATTTAAAAGCTCTTGAAGAAACATAACATGCAAACACTTTCTTTCCTTGAGTGGCATTGCAACGCATGCCGGGTACTCGCTAGTATATATATATATATACGTATGTAGGTTTTAGATTGTTTAGTGTTGTGTTTAATGTTTATGTTTCAAACCATTATAACGAAAATTGAACACACAAAAATGCTGTACAAATCTTTGATCAAACGCAGCAGTGTGAAAATATTACCTTTGATCCAATTATGACACGCTATAATCATATCGTGCGTCAAAGAGTTTCAAGTGATCCAATTTTGACACGCTATAATCATATCGTGCTTTAAAGAGTTTCAAGTGATCCAATTATGACACGCTATAATCATATCGTGCGTCAAAGAGTTTCAAGTGATCCAATTATGACACGCTATAATCATATCGTGCATCAAAGAGTTTCAAGTGATCCAATTATGACACGCTATAATCATATCGTGCATCAAAGAGTTTCAAGTGATCCAATTATGACACGCTATAATCATATCGTGCGTCAAAGAGTTTCAAGTGATCCAATTATGACACGCTATAATCATATCGTGCGTCAAAGAGTTTCAAGTGATCCAATTATGACACGCTATAATCATATCGTGCGTCAAAGAGTTTCAAGTGATCCAATTATGACACGCTATAATCATATCGTGCGTCAAAGAGTTTCAAGTGATCCAATTATGACACGCTATAATCATATCGTGCGTCAAAGAGTTTCAAGTGATCAAATTATGACACGCTATAATCATGTCGTGCGTCAAAGAGTTTCAAGTGATCAAATTATTACACGCTATAATCATATCGTGCGTCAAAGAGTTTCAAGTGATCCAATTATGACACGCTATAATCATGTCGTGCGTCAAAGAGTTTCAAGTGATCAAATTATTACACGCTATAATCATACCGTGCGTCAAAGAGTTTCAAGTGATCCAATTATGACACGCTATAATCATGTCGTGCGTCAAAGAGTTTCAAGTGATCAAATTATTACACGCTATAATCATGTCGTGCGTCAAAGAGTTTCCAGAGGAGATTACATGTTTGATCCAATGTAGCCACGCGTCGGTAACATGTCTAGCCACAGTGTTATCAACGCTACCTTATCCTAGTGCTAACTTGAGCCCCCTTTGTTTACATTTCAACGGTCTGTCTCAATGGCTAACCGCACACCTCTGGAGTGAAGCTTCCCTCTCTCCCACTGTACACCTCCTCACACTGTATAAACCACACTGACCCACTCTATAAACCCCAGTGGCCCACTGTATAAACCCTACTGGCTCACTGTATAAACCCTACTGGGACACTGTATAAACCCCCCCCCCCTTTTTTCTCACTGAGTAAGGCAACCCTGACCCGACTGAGTAAAGCCGCCTTTGTCTTACTGACTGATTCCGCCCCTGTGCCACTGTGTGAGACCACCACTACCCCCTGTGCAAGAATAGGTAAGGCCCCCCCCCATCCCACGATGTGAGACGCCCCTATCCCAATTGGTAAGCCGCCCCTATCCCACGATGCAAGCAGCCCCTATCCCACTTGGTAAGCCACCCCTGTCCCACTTGGTAAGCCGGCCCAGTCCTAAGGTGTAAGACCGGCCAAGACCCCGCTGAGCATTTGCCGCCGTGTACAAGGAACCCCTAACAATAATATTATGTTTCCCCGTCAGGAATGTCAACAGGCTCCCAAAGATCCCGTGCTGTAGGAGCTTGTCACGTGAGAACCCCCCCCCCCCCTTTTTCCCCCCCGACTTCTACTTTCACGGTTTTCTTGGCAAAGGTGACCGATGGAGCGTATCAGATGTAATGACTATTCCGCGCCCATCTAAACGATGCACCATCCCAACGGGTCAGTGTGCCGCCATCGCTCTGTCGCTCACCTTGAAACGTTTCTGCACGTGCTGGCGGTGTTTCCCGGTGCAGTGAGGTTTTCGCTGAGAGCGTTAATGTATCAAGGCTTCTCAACCTGATCTAGGACGCCTCGCTAAGTCCAGCCGACAGTCCTGAGATTATGGCCCGGTCCCTTCTGTAATATTAATAACTTGCTTACTTTAAGGCTATTAAAAAAGTAATTTTTAAATAAAATATAGAAAGGATCTTCCATTGATTTGGGATACTTCAATATTTTGAGAACCTCTTTTCTAAGCAGGCGTCACACCAGACGTAATTGTGGGCGGGGGGAGCATGAGGTTGGATCCATATTTTAACACCTACAAGCAAACCCCGTTTTTTTTTTTGTTAAACGTCTGGCTTACTGCCCACCCATAGTGGTAGTTCAAGAGGTAATTTCTTGAACTGTACACCGACCGTGATGAGATTGGCAACAATGGGAACACACTTAATGGCGGGCGCAAAAAACCTTCAGTTTGATATGATTGGGAACGACAAGGTTTTGGCTGCTATGTCCAACAAGCCAACGTCGAACACACTCCACAGTTATTATGAGAAAACTATTCCATGGTGGTAATGAGGCAATCATTCCATGGTTGCAATGAGGCAATTATTCCATGGTTGTAATGAGGCAATTATTCCATGGTTTTAATGAGGCAATTATTCCATGGTTGTAATGAGGCAATTATTCCATGGTTGCAATGAGGCAATTATTCCATGGTTGTAATGAGGCAATTATTCTATGATTATAATGAGATCATTATTCTATGATTATAATGAGACCATTATTCTATGATTATATTGAGACAATTATTCTATGATTATAATGAGACAATTATTCTATGATTATAATGAGACAATTATTCCAAGGTTATAATGACACAATTAGGTCATGAGACAAGTATTCCATGGATTGGCCGGCCATACGATATTTGAAAATCCTGTTACCTTTTAAGAAAAAAAAAAAAAAGAAAAAACAAGAAAAAAAAACATATTACATGGCATCAGTGACGTCTAACCCCCCTACCCTCTCCCCTTCCTTAGTGGAAGTCAACTCCCTTCCCCAGCTAGACCTTAAACCAGTGGTAGGCAAATCGCGAGCTACTCTTGAACGACCTGAGTGCGGCTCGGCCAGTCGGTCACAAATCAGTTTTGACTCCGAATATTATTGATTTCGATAGGTCCTTGAATAGAAATTTGGCTGTCAAACATTTTTTGTTGTTGTAAATAGCCCACCTGTTGATTTTCGGCTCTTTTGACCAATGAGTTCGCCGACCACTGCCTTTGACTTGGTGCATCCTGTACTGTGGGGTCATGCCAGTCATGTTATTAGTATTTAATTCAGGAGTTCACTATGACTTTCAGGTTAGACAAACATTCATTTTGAATGAACGAAATTTTTAGAACATTTTTGACTATGAAATAATAATGTTATAGGAAACAAATTCATATTTATCAGCAAATTAAGTTATTACATCCTACGATTAAAAAAAGAAGAAAAAAAGTGGAATATTAGTAGGCCTTTAATTCTCATTTTGGTTTTAAGTCGTAAAATGAGTAAAGTCTCGAGAGGTTGGTGTGGCTCTGCGGTCAAACCTTGGCATCATTCCCTACAGCAGCGGTTCTCAACCTTTCTAATGCCGCGACCCTTTAATACAGTTCCTCATGTTGTTGCGACCCCCAACCACAAAATTATTTTCGTTGATACTTCATAACTGTAGAGTATATTTATTTTCAGATGGTCTTAGGCGACCCCTGTGAAAGGGTCGGGTGACCCCCAAAGGGGTCGCGACCCACAGGTTGAGATCCGCTGCCCTACAAGATGATTGTAGGTCAGATCCCCGCCACAGCCTGCCAACTAATTAGTCCATCGGTTCTCAACCTGTGGGTCGCGACATTAGAAAGGTTGAGAACCAGTAATTAGTCCATCTTTTTCTCGCAACGAAAATCCCCACACCAATAAAAAAAATTAAAAAAACAAAAAAAAACAACTAAATACTTGTAATGTTTTCTTTCCAATTTTAATTTTTGCACATGCAGAAATTTAAATGAAACAATTGGGTGACGGGGGGCGGGTGTGTGCCCGCCCCCCTTTTTCATATTGGAAGCAACTGCTTCCCCCTACCACCCTGTGTCGACGCCTTTGCATGGCGTTTGGCGTGAAAACACTGCATGATATGATTTCCACTCGTGACATCGTTTAAACAAGTTTTTATTACATCAAGAGGGATGAAGGTCTTTGAATGAGGAAGTGGAGCAAACTGAAGGACGCGCTGGCCTGGAATGTTCCAGTAACTTTTCTGAAGGGGAAAAGATCAAAACAAATGTATACCCGGGTGGGTATATTGGATGACAACGCATCTAAGAGATGGGACTCTTTAGCCTTGAACGGCAACTCATCTATGAGATGGGGCTCTTTAGCCTTTGACGGCAACGCATCGAAAGGATGGGATTCGTTAACCTTGGGCGGCAACGCATCTTAGAGATGGGACACGTCAACCTTGGATGACAACACATGTAAGAAAAGGAAACACTCTGAAGTCAAACCCGGAGACAGAGTCCCGGAAGCGGTATGATATTGACACAATGAACATTTCGGCAAGTCCTGTGACGCCTCTGGTGCCAAGCTGTATCATCCACACCTGGTTTTTCCTTTGGGTTATCCGTGTGCGTGGAGAGAGGTGATTCGTTTTCTAGGCAGCCGGCTTATCCCCCTAGGGGGGAAACAAACATCTCAGGCCTTGTGATTTCATCCTGCGAAGTGTACACCAGCGTCTCAATGAGACGGATGATTGACAGGATTTTGTCTTTCATATTCATGTACTCAACGCATCAAATTGTATGGCGTATGACCTTAGTCGGGCGCCACATGCACCAGGGCGCTTTACTTGTAAAAAGGACCCCTGACTTGTGTACAGCATTTAACAGGGACCCTGACTTGTGTACAGCACTTAACAGGGACCCTGACTTGTGTACATCACTTAACAGGGACCCTGACTTGTGTACAGCATTTAACAGGGGCCCAGACGTATGCTTCATATATTAAGGACCCAGAAGTAAACATCATTAACTAGGGCAACTAAATTGTACATCATCTAGCAGATGTGTACATGTACATCGTATGCAAGCGGTTGCACTTGACCTTTCCCCCCACACCATTTTTATACCCAATGCAGAGCCATCACGTGGGCCATAAAACCCCTGGCACTGCAAGGAGCCTCGAATTTTGGAGGGGTCCAAATTTTTCATATACATTTTGGAATGCAGGAGGCACAAAACCAAAAAATAGAAAAAAAAAAAAGTGGGAGTCCCCTTCCAAAAAAGTCACGTGAAGGCTCTGCTCACTGGCGCCAGACGCCAAACCAAGTAGTGTTTGTATCACTGAGTAGAAAAAAGTGTGTGTATGGAAAAGGGGGGGGGGGCAGGGCTTAGTGACTGGTACCCTTAGGCTGGGGTACCGCGCTGTATAAGACCACTTATTATTATTATTATTAATGTGAAAAATGAGTCTCCAAACTGTGCCGTTACTTTTAAGTATCTGTAGCACAGAATACAACCTATTCCTGTGCCCATGTGTCCATGCTGTTCTCGTCTATAGCCGGACCACACGGTGTAATGAGGCCGGCTGATTCATGGCGAAAGCCGGTAGGGGGTGGCAATATTTTTTTCAGAAAAAAAGAGGTCATTGCTAAAAATAGATAACTAGCGCTTAATTTAACATTCTATGTCAATATGATGTCACTTGTTTTTACGGGCGTGTTTTCCGCGATCTTCATAAATCATATTTATTAATTAATTTATATATTTATTATAATATATTATGTTCACGGACGATACACAACTTCATCAATCAGTGATCCCCTCTCAATTCCCTCAACTTCTTAGCACGACACAGAAGACATTAAAGTGAGTTAAACACTGGATAACCATAAACAAGGCCAAATTGAAGGATGAAAAGACTGAGCTGCTCCCTGTCGCGAAGTGATTCTTCTGTATGGCCAAGTCTTTCACTGCATTCCGTTCAGCAGTACATCATACACAAACAGTCACCAATGCAACAAACAGCAACCGGTTTGTTGTAAACGAAAGTCTATTTAACACTACTCGATGAACAAGACTTGATGTATAATTTCAGAATTTGATAATAAATCACTCCAACCAAATATTAATCAACATACCAATCCAAACACTTCTGCCAGTATATTCCCCATCAATTCTCTCAGCACAACACTTAGCAGTATTCAATCCACAACAGTCAATGTCGCACATCCGCCATCACTCTTCTCTTAACCACAACGAAAACTAACGCGTCACTTCCCATTACACAATTACGTCACAACACTCTCACACAAACGATACGGCTGCACATACAATCTCTAACATCTTTTCCCTATCAAACATGACAACAACGCTCTACACATAACAACAGTGATTCTCATACCCTCGACACTCCCCATCGCGACCGCTCAGAAGCAAAAATCTGTAAAAAACACAACATCACTAACTCTCTCAGGTACGCATATTGAGTTTGCTCAAACAGTGTGAAACCTTGGTGTCTATTTAGACAGAACAATTACTATGGAAAAATCACATTAACATGCTTTGCAAGGCAATTTTTCTAGAGCTGCGCAGGATTAGTCACATCAGACCTTTCTTAACGCTAGATGCATCAAAGAGGCTGATGTCTGCATTTGTGTTATCACGCATGGACTACTGTAATGCTCTCATGGTGGGTCTCCTAGCTACGCTCCTGGATAAAAATTCAAAGAGCACAGAATAATGCGGCTCGCATTGTTCTTCGCAAACGCAAATTTGACCATGCTAAAAGACTTCTGAGAGAGCTGCACTGGCTGCCAGTCCGCGCTTGCATAGAGTACAAAATTGCAACTTTTTGCTACCGCTGCTTACGGGACCTGGCACCGTCTTATCTCAAAGCACTCATGACGCCTTATGTACCCACAAGACAGCTCCACTAATCCGAAAGTGGCAAAATATCGATACCGTGTGTTCACCTTGAAACTGACGGAAAGCGCACATTTGCATTTGCCGGCCCAATAATTTGGAACGCCCTTCCAGTCGCTCTCAGAAAAAGCCAGACACTGGAGTCCTTTAAAACCGATTTAAAAACACATCTATTTCGCAAACACTTTCTGGGGTGATGCTATCTACCATCTTTTTCCAGTTAATGTATATTGGCTTGTGTTGCTTATGGTTGAAATGGGATGAAAGACTTCGACTTGGTATGCTCGTATGCAGTTTTATATTGTTGCGTCTGTTTTTTAAATGTGGTAACTTTTAGATTGCTTTTTTATTTCTCTTTTTAATATGGTTGACTTTGCACCGCACTTCGAGCTTTTGGGGATGAAGTGTGTCTTTCAAATAAACTTTATTATTATTATAAATAAAT
>CAXITT010000319.1:885110-903851 GCA_964033795.1 Lymnaea stagnalis | reverse complement strand
AACAATACACATAAATAATCTTAAATAAAGGATTTAATTTTAATAATTAAATTAATATTATTACTTTTCTAAAATTCAAATAAAAACAATAAATGTATCTAAATCATCTTCATTACTCGATTTAAAAAAAAAAAATTGATCTCCGAAAATGGCTTAAACTAAAAAAAAGAAAATAAGAAAGAAAAAAATCTACCGGTACTAAGAGAAATTAACATAGCAAAAATAAAAAAAACAACTAAAAATAATAAAACTATGAATCAATCAAATAAACAAGGAGAAAAAACAATTTCAAAAAATAATTCTCATACTATTATTGTTATCACATTCGGCTTCGAAGCCATTTAATATGTACGGAGCCACTCCGGGTGCGAATTGTCATTGGCGATGATAGGTACCCGGGTACCTATAGATGCAGCCATAGATTTTAATAGAATAAAACCAATAAAAGTAGGGAGTATTCAGTAGTTATTGTGCTATAGTTCCTCTAATTTCCAATTTAGAAATAGAAATGCAATTACACCATTCTCAGGTAGGCCCCAAAAAATGTATAACTTTTTGGATTATTATTAATGAGATTTTGAGCTCGATTACATTAAATTTATTTTGTTTATTTAACAAATTAATTTTAAAAACCATTATTAACAATGCCTTTTCTTACTTTTCTTACAAAATATATGGACAGTTAACTCTGCTCATTTTGTGGGTATACAAATTTCGGATCTAAACCTATTCAAGGAAGAACTTCATAAGAAAATATACAATTAGTCATGAGTATGCTATTCATTTCTATGCCGTAATTGAACTGGAAATTCAACATAATTTATGGGGAGGGGAGACCTCTCCTCCAGTTGAGTGAATTTCTGGGGAGGGAAAAATGAGAGGAACTATGGCCGGTAGTTGAGCTGGGGAACCTCCATGACCTATATTATATTTATATTTATATTAATTTATATACACTATCACTATACTATACTTATACTATACACTATACATTGTTGACGTTGACGTTGAAAACCCCACAGTCACAGGCCCTGTTAACTCCATTTTTACTTATATTATATCCTTGCTTATTTTACAAGATAGGTTTTGGGGTAAGAACATTTCCCCGTTTTCAATATTAACTTGTATAAGGTAAACAAGAGAAAAATTGATCTTTGAACTTTGAATGCCGAGCCATAGACTGAGGTTAACCAGCAGGGAAACATCATTTTTCTGTGGAGGACCCCTTCCCCCACTTATAGAGAAAAATAAACAATGTTAAGGTTATGGGAGACGCCTTCCCCGAATCAAAAAGAGAGCTTAAGATATCTATTGAGAATCTGAGCTATGACTGGTGGTTGCCCTGGGAAACCACTAACTGCATTTTAAAAGAGAAAATAAGTTGTGTGGCCTAGTAATTGTCAGTTAATAAGTTAAACAACTGTCCCTACTGTTTGATTTTGTAGGTCTTAGAAGTTATTGACAGTTGATGCAGTGGTGGGTTAGTGCTGTCCACCTTCCATTTAAAAAAAATTGTCCCTAATAAAGAATGTTAATTAGTCAATCTTATTATAATAGGCTAGTGCAGGGGTCTCCAAACTTTTCAACCTGAGGGCCGCATTAACTATCAAACAGCAACTCGGGGGCCGAATACACACTCGAGGCCAAAATAAAAAAGAATCAAAACATGGATGTTGTTTTTAATCATTTATGTATTATTATTTCATTCATTTATTATTTAATAACACATTGATACACGACACCTGTATTAGTGGGAATGGTGAAATTGTCTCCTGGTTGCCAAAATAGCAGTGATTAGCAGACATTTCTGGATTTAGATTTGATGTCCCTAACATCAACAGTTACCTGAGATGATCATCGGACAAATTTGTTCTCAAATTGTTCTTCACTTATTTCGTTCCTGAAAATGTTTGTTCACACGGGCATGTTGTTCCAAAGTTTGAACGGTACATTGATGCAAATGTTTTGAGATTAGGAGAGTCTTCCTTGGGCGAAAACTAGTTAAAAACCCATCGGGCCTTCTTTTATCTTGTCCCTAAGGAGGTCATTTGCTTGCAACTCAATGACCTCCAGGTGTAGTTCATCTGGGCGACTGGCCACATCTACTTCAAATGGCTTTTGAAACAGTCTCACTTCTTCTGCCTTTAAATCCAAGTCAGAAAACCGCTGCTGACACTGCAGCTGGGGGTCTTTTGATGATCTTGCAGGCAAATGACGTGGGGAACTCCACTGTTGCTTCAGCCATGAAGACCATCCACTGTTGAAAGTGTGTCAAGTTGTTGGTCTGTACTAGTTCCAAAAAACAAGACGAATTTGGATCTGAAGGCCTTTAGGTGGGTGTATAGGCTGTGGCTTGCCTTACATTCCAGGAAGTCACCTATTTCCTTTCTTAACTTAAACACTCTGCTCAGAACTTTCTCACAACGTAGCCATATTATTGCTGTAAAATGGTAAATCTTGTGATTCTGTGTCTGTATTTTTTAACATGTCTCTGAACTGTCTATGGTTGAGCCTATGTGACCTTATTAAATTAACCCTCTTTACCACAGGATTCAGTACGCTGCTAATGTCCACATATTTTTCACACAAAGCTTTCTGCTGAATAATGCAGTGCAGGAACATTGGTTGCAGAATTTTTTTCTCACTACACATCTGCTTCACTTGTCCAACCAAGCCTTTCTTTATGCCACTCATGTTCTTTCCTCCATCAACAGTCAGGCAACTGAGGTTAGTCTAGTCCGAGTTATAATCAGCAAATGTTTTTTTCAACTCATTGAATATATCCTCTCCGGTAACAGTGTCGTACATACAATGAAGAAAAGCCAGCTCAGTGTTATGTTCATGTCTTCATCCACACTTCTAACGAACACAAGCAGTTGAGAGGCGGAACAGCTGTCCAGCAATTCATCCATTGCAATTAAAAATTGGCGAAACTTGCTTGCATTTTTTGCTATTTGAGTCACAATGTTTTCACCCATGTCTGCAACACGGCGGGCAAGCTCCGCCACTAGATGGAATTATATCATCTCATTGACTGTGAACGGAGTAGAAAAACTAAGCAGCGAATAAGGTTTTGCCAAGTCATGATCCGTGTGAAAACATAACGCACTACTGCGGGCCTCTAATTTTAATTCGGTAAAAACATAACGTCCAAGTAAGCGGCGTCTGATTTTGGCAGGGTACATGTAAATGTCCGTAATTTTCTCCGTAGACAAAAAGGTCTCCGCGGGCTGCATGAGAGAGCCCTGGGGGCCGCATGTGGCTGTCGGGCCGTAGTTTGGAGTCCCTGGACTAGAGTAATGTCAGCAGATAAGATACACATCTTTTTACTAAATCTTGGTGTGCATCTGTTTAATTTCTAAGAATAGTTCTTACATTTTTCTTTTATACCAATTTTGTTTTTCAGATGCCAGAAACAAACTCTGCTGAGGAAATGGAAGGGGAGAAGGAAACTTTCGCATTCCAGGCTGAAATAGCCCAGTTGATGAGTCTAATCATCAACACATTTTACAGCAATCAAGAAATTTTCCTGAGAGAATTAATTTCTAATGCATCTGATGCACTTGATAAAATTTGCTATGACTCCCTCACAGACCCCAGTAAACTGGACAGTGGAAAAGACTTGCAAATCAGATTAATCCCAGACAAAGAGAACAAAACACTCACAATTGCGGACACTGGTATTGGTATGACGAAAGCTGACCTTGTCAACAACCTAGGTACCATTGCCAAATCTGGCACCAAAGCTTTTATGGAGGCACTTCAAGTAGGTGCAGACATCTATGATTGGGCAGTTTGGTGTAGGTTTCTACTCAGCCTACCTTATTGCAGATCGTGTTTTTGTTGATTCAAAACACAATGATGATGAACAATACACCTGGGAATCTTCTGCTGGTGGATCTTTCACTGTGACTATATCCAGAGCAGCACCATTGTGTAGAGGTACTAGAATCACATTGCACATGAAAGAAGATCAACTAGAATACTTGGAAGAGAAGAGAATTAAGGATGTTATTAAAAAACACAGTCAGTTCATTGGGTATCCCATTAAGCTGCTTGTAGATAAGGAGCATGACAAGGAAGTTTCAGTGATGAGGAAGAAGAAAAGAAAGAGGAGGACAAGGGAGAGAAAAGTGAGGAAGACAAACCAAAGGTAGAGGATCTGGATGAAAATGATGATGATGAAGCTGAATCAAAAGATAAGAAAAAGAAGAAAAAAAGTAAAGAAAAGTACAGTGAAGAGGAAGAGCTTACTATACATCACAATCCGGTGATGAATTGACCTCCCTTAAGGACTACGCTTCTAGGATGAGAGAGAATGAAAAGGACATTTATTACATTAAAGGTATACCTTTTTATTTTTAATTTGATAGCAGCCACTAAACATAAATTACATAACCTTAACTGTCAGGAACACAACCTTATGGTTATGATTTATAGAAGTGGCGACTCTGTTTATATTTAAACTAGGCCTTTATAGGACAAAAGATCTTTTAAGTGGAGCACTAAAATTCTGCTCTCAGTGCATAAATTCAAATTTGAGTATTACCGGTATATTACATTTGACTTTATTATTACTATAAATCATGCAATATAAAAATCATTTACAGTATAGGGATTTATTTTAATTTTGGAAAATGTTCGTAAATAGTTTAAAAATAATTTCAGTTATAAAGGTTTTTAGGGCCTTAACTAAGTCATGGAGATACCTGACAAAAATTACTTTTACAGAAATATGTTGCTAGAATTCAATGTATTTATAAAGGATTTTTAAAAAAATGCTAAATCTGTAATGAGCAATGTATATTTTCAACGTTAGAAAATGTAATGCTTGAATTACTATGTCAATTAAGCACAATCCATAAATGTTTGCTAGGTGGAATTAGTAGGTCCTGGCTGTAAATAAAATCTTAAAGTGGGGTGTGTGGGGAATCTGTAAACTGCCAGTTATGTCTAAATTTACAATATTTGTTTGTTTACAGGGGAAACAAAGGCATCTGTACACAGCTTCTGTTGAGCCAGTTAAAAAGAGGGGCTATGAAGTCATCTACATGATTGATCTCATTGATGAATACTCTGTATAGCAGCTGAAGGAGTATGAGGGAAAGAACTTGGTTTGTGTCACAAAAGGAGGTCTAGAATTACCAGAGGATGAAGCTGAAAAGAAACGTCTTGAGGAAGGTTATGAAGGAAAGACTTGACAAAAAAGTGGAAAAGGTTAGTGCCCAATTATTTGAATACAAATCTGGGTTTTGAATACAAATTAGGGTTTAGTAATTAGTTGTTGTACTTATAGAACATAGAACTGACTTTAGCTTCATTAAATTTCAGCTTTCCAAAATACATTTATTTCCAGGTGGTTGTTTCGAATCGTCTTGTCACTTCCCCATGCTGCATTGTTACTTCTCAATATGTTTGGTCTGCCAACATGGAAAGAATAATGAAAGCTCAAGCTTTAAGAGACACATGTACAATGGGCTACATGGCTGCCAAGAAACATATTGAAATTAACCCATATCATCCAATTATTAAAACTTTAAAAGAAAAGGCTGATGCAGACAAAAATGACAAAGCTGTTAAAGACCTCTGTTTGCTGCTGTTTGAAACTTCCCTTTAAAGACCTCTGTTTGCTGCTGTTTGAAACTTCCCTTCTTGCATCAGGCTTCAGCCTTGAAGACCCCACCTCACATGCTAACAGAATTCACTGAATGATAAAACTGGGCTTAGGTAAGTAATACAAATATTTTTAAAAACCTGTTTTTGAAAGATTGTTTACTTTTAAATCAAAATAGTTCTATATGTGACTGAATATATTTTCAGTTTAGACGTTGTTGCTATCATGGGTTAATTATGCGCTTTGATCCCTGTGCTGAATTCTTGTTTATTTAGACTTAACCATGTTTCACAGATTTGGGGGATATGGGAATGAGTGTGGCTATAGTGATGGATGTTAATGTGCATGCATTGATAAACAGATTGATTTAATCATTCCTTATCTTTCAGGTATTGATGACGATGATGCTTCATGTGGTGATGCTGGAGCTGGAACTGAAGGTGCCAGCACAAAAGACATGCCACCACTGGAGGGAGATGAGGATGATGCTTCCCCTATGGAAGAGGTGGACCTATATGCTGTGTACCAAATTTTTTATAGTAATGATAGTGTTAGGATGAAAATGCTCATTATCACAGTTTATACATACACACGTTAATACATATACATAGTTTAGTACCAGTATTTGAACATTAAGTTGTGATTCCTGCTTCCTTTACAAGTGACCTTGATCCAACATCAATGGAATTGTCAATGCATTCCTCACTCTTGGCCACCTAGCACCGATTTCAATCAATTTTGAGGTGTAACCAGCCGTTGATGGTATTTCTAAAATATTCCATTTGAAATTACATTAGGAGCAGGAGATGAAGTAAACTAATTTATAGAGATGCAGAAGCTATTATTGTTTACATCCTATTTACATACTCAGCACACCAGGGTTCTCAAATCATCAGACTGGGTCGCAACAAGTATTCCACAAAAAAGCTATTGCAAATTCAATAAAGTACAACTGTTACAATCTGCTCAAACTTTAATAACAAAAAACATTAAAATTAAAGGTTCCCAGAGACCTGGCAGTGCTTCTTCATAAACAGGTGTGTTACATTTGGCTTGAGTGAGGAAGCAACTGAGACCCTTAGTATAGCTTGCAGATGCTTATCAGTGAATTTGGCTCTGCACTACGACTTGTTATAGTTCTTAATAGTAGTGAACTACTCCCAAAATAGCACATGATCCGCTTGAACTTGAACAACCTGGAAATCTCAAAGAGAAGGTGGAGGTCAATGTTCTCATATATTGTCCATGCTTGTATGTTTTTCCATTCACCTCCCTGACCGAGTTCAGAATCGCACTGAAGATCAATCAGCTCTACTTGAACAACTTGAAGCACAATAAAAAGGTGGGGGGGGGGGCATCTTCCACTTTGAAGGAGAAATGGTCAGGAAAAATTTGAAACATGGCTCTGTGTGTTTTGAAGTCTGCAAACGTGATACAAATTTTTCCTGTAGCTTTGCAAAGGCATCAGGTTCTACTGAATGGTGTGCTGAGTCCATGATTACCGGTAATTCACATGTTGCTAAATGGCAGAGGTGTCTCTGAGAACCATAAGACAAGTTTTTTTGCAGAATGCCCTGACATTGTTTAGGGCAACACTGACAATAAGCTGCCCCTGGTCTCTTAACTTCTTGTTGAGTGCATTCAGCTCCCCTGTAATGTCAACAAGAAAAGTCAAGTCCAGGAACCGTTTGGGATCACTTAGTACCGGTACAGGAACAATCACCCCATCTATCTCTATGAAGGCTTTATTATTATTAGTAAAACGTGTTCAAACAGTAGGCAGGAGCAGGCAACATGAATTTTGATTTTTAATCGTCGAAAAGGTCCTTTTTACTAGCCCTATTTTAAAAGTGAACAAGCTGACAGGCTCAGAATTTCCCTCACTCCTTAGCGGCAATTTTAATATTAATAGATTCTGTGTCAGATTGCTACAATTTACACAACTATGGTTGTGCCTCCCCACTAAATGACTTTTTAAACTTTTCTCAGAATAGCACTTTGGCCACGATTGTCTCATAAAATGCTATAAAATAAAAACTTTTATTCCGATTTTAAAACGGGATTTACCATTATAATCAACGTGCAAATCTATACAAATTACAAACATAATAGAAATCAGAATTAGACGAGTCGGTGAGATTCGACTGAAACCGCCGCAGAGGGTCACATTATAATAATAGATAGCCTACCCGGTATGAGAATGGGGAAAATGCGCGGGCCGCATTAACACTAAACTTTGCTGTCATGTAGCGTGCCGCAAAATATCGTCTTGTGGGCCGCTAATCGGCCACGAGTTTGAGACCCTTGCGATAGAGCAAACCTGGCTACTCCTTGGGAAGATGATAGCTAGAAACTATAACATAACTGTTTTGTTGCGTTTAATTTTTCAGGTTTAACCATACTCTGTTTTACTCATTTTAACATAACTGTCAGCTTTACTGACAATAATCATATTTATACTTCCACAAAAAATGATATTTAGTTTTTAACAACCTTTCAATTTATTCTGCATTATAAAAATTTAAGTATAAAAACTTGATTAACAAGCTAATTCAGCTAAAAATGAAATTGTTTTTCATACCCGGTACCATACAATTTTATTGTAATTAATAATAATATGGATCAGCACAAAGTAAAATGTATTTGTAAATTTATTTATATTCCTTTTTTTAGGGGGTGGGGGGTTTAGAAAACCCTTTGTAACTAGCCGTGATACATAACAATATATACATGTGTATAATAATAATAAATCCTTCAATAAATTGCGAAATATTAATCGAATCATTGAAGGTGAAGGGGAGATCACTATTACGGGAAATCGGTAATCCCTTATTCTCTAGATTTTACGAGAAGGTATATTCCATTATTTTTTGGGTTTATTTTTATCCATGATATTCCCCATTTTAAATTTTCTTCATCAATTAACAAATATTTATATTTACAATATCTAATGGTGTGTGTTAATACATGGATGTTTAAATTAATTTGGCGTGTGAGTGTGAGAGGGCTGGCACGTGAGTGTGTCTCTGTATTAGTAAGTATTATTAGTAGTAAGTAGTACTAGTACTAGTAGTAGTAGGCCTACTAACTACTACTACAAGTATTATAATTATTATAATATTTTAGACAGTGAAGACCAGGGGTCTCAAACTCGTGGCCCTGAATCTGAAGTATAATGATAATAATGTGATTCGTTACTTTTATTTTTTTTTTTGGAAGGTTGGGGGGAGGGGTTGAAAAACATTTGGTGTAAGTGTAAGAAGGATAATAATAGTATTGTAGTAGTAGTAGTAGTACTAGTACTAGTAGTATTGCTGATGCCATGAAACTACATCTGTAACTGTAGCATCTGGTGTGTCTAAGTTATTAGTTAAAATGTTTGTGTTTGTATTACAATGTTAAATTTTAGTAGGTGAACAATCACAATGCTTTAAGTTTAAGTGACTTAGACTTAATGAATGTAGTATTTTTCGTTTTCATCTATCTCAACTATCGGTTCAAAGAAAGATTTAACTGATCCTGATACTGCTACTAATGTAATCTGACAGTCCTGGACTCTGTTCTCCAGAACACACTCAATAATTGTTTTACTCAATGGCTTTGACTTGTATGTCATGAATATCTTGTGATACAGATAAGGGAACACATGATTATTAAATGAGTGACACTCAAAGTTGTACATATTCATTTTTAGCACATATCTAACAAATATGGGAAGCGTTATCCACACAGCTCTGTGAATAATGTTGAGCGTTATCGGCAGACCGAGATCTGCGAATAATGCGGAGCATTATTGTTGACAGAAATGTTCCCATAATTACGCACATTTCTAGAAATAATTAAGATCACATTCCAAGCCGGGGTAGGGGTGTAGTTTTAAGTAGTGTAGGATAGATCGATCGTTAATGAGAATGAGAATGGCACAAACACATCTCAAAACCGAAGCTACCGGTATGCACAAGTTAAATTAAAAAAATTTAATAGGCTTAACTATAGCCTATATATTGGATATAGGACAATTAATTGTGCCTACATCTGCTCTGTTAGGGGCCAACATATTCGACCTATAGAGTGTTACTAATAGGTCCAGTCAAACCTCCTACTCCTAGACATAGCTAATTTTCTGGTATTTCATATTAAATGTTATACCAGTAATAAAAATGGTACGGGTATTCTTCATGTAGACTCACTTTCACCCATTGTAGAGATGTCTTTAAATGATGTCAAAGCTTGATAGGATATCGTTTAGTTTTTTTTAAACACTATGATATATCACGTAGTCCAGAAATGTTCTGTCAGAAATAGTTGACATGCCGTGCAACAGTGTTATGATGCAGAGAGGTGTCTCCATCAGGCGGCCATGTGAGAGACGGGGAGGGGCATATAGGCCCTACATCGATAATAACAGAATCTAATCCTGTTTAATTTAAGGCTAGTATTTTTTCCTGATCCTTGAGGGTGTCCCTAAGTCTACCCAGCTCTGGCCTTAGCTGGGGAAAAGTAAAGCTGGCTGGTTATTGCGCTGGCCATACACTCACACTTGTAAACGCTGCTTCAATTGCCCCAAGGGAACTTTACTTCCCAAAGACTCGCAATGCATCCTACGACCAGCAGGGTTCCAATTAATTTTTGTATGCTTTTTTTGTATTTAGACCCATAGTTACAACAGTGGCAGTCCATAGTTACAACAGTGGCAGTCCATAGTTACAACAGTGGCAGTCCATAGTTACAACAGTGGCAGTCCATAGTTACAACAGTGGCAGTATGGCTTTTTGTTTCAATTATCAACATTTTTTTTACAAGAGCTAAAATTGTTGATGTCAATGATATTGATATGTTTTAAGTACGGTACCAGTATGTTCATTTCATTGTCATCACTAAGTGTTATTTCAACTATTTCTGGAGCGACATATTGTGTCCCTACTTATTATGATACTTATTAGAAAATAAAATGAAACAAATAAAACGTGACATATTTTTTCAGCTAAACATTAATACACAACTCTGAGATCTAAAATATTTGAATAAGTAAGTTATTAATAATTATTTGTTTATTAGAGAAAAAACAAATGGATGTTAAAGTCTATGAGTGGAATTATACAAAGAAAATTAAACACTCAAAACAGCTAAAAGTATATCACAATGTACAGTTAGAACAGCTGTATCTGACTTAAACATGGTTTATGCGGCTCATCTGCGTGTCCATGTTGTTTACAGTTTTTTAACGAAACTTGAATGAACATTCTAACAAAATAGATTGAAACTTGTAACATAAGTAACAAAACTATATGAAAATAATAATAAAACTATGTGAACAGAATAAGAAAGCTATATGAAGAATATTATTATAATTTAACACTATGAAATAACCATTAGATATTTTTTTAAAAAATTTTATTTATAAAAATGAGGCTTCCCCGACGGGGAATCGAACCTTTGTCTGCTGGGTGAAGGTCGGAGATACTGACCACTACACTACCGAGGAGATGTTTACATACGAACTTTGAATTTTATATTCATAATTTAATTTATCACATTCTGCGAATAATGTCGAGCGTTATCGGCAGACCGAAATCTGTGAATACCGGCGAGCGTTATCCGCACAGCTCTGTGAATAATCACTTCGAACAAATATTCTTTCTAATACAAAATTGTTAAACTAGAACAATTTAAACACATCTGATGTACCAGGGGTATGTCTCAAGCGCAAAAATAAGCCATCATATGCCACAGAACTTCACTCCCTTAGTGACAATATTAACTTTAAGTAAGAGTTCTTGTTTGATTTTATTTAAGGCAGAGGAGCACCCTGGCAAATTCTAGCATATCTTGATGTTAACTTTGAGGGAAAGAATTCATAGATTAATTAGACAAATTTATGTCAATATAACGATATATGTCATAATAATATAATAATAATATGTTAAGCTTAAATAATAATTTTACATAATACACCAGTAAACATTTCAGCACCACCTTCATCAGTATAACAACAAAACATTTAAATAAGTATAAATTAAATTTACATAATATATATTTACGTATATCCTGCCTAAAAAAAAGAGAAAAGATAGGAATGGGCGCAAAAACCAGACAGCAACAAAGTAAAGAAGAATTGAAAGAAATGTTGCGACTTGTGCAGGTAAAGCCATCTTTTATTCTGAATATTTCCAGAGGGAAAGTGATCTTATCAACTTCAATCACGTGTGTTACAACAGCTACTGTTTGCAACTTTTGGTGCCTTTATAATTTATGTGCTTTAATCGTAGGAAGGTGGCTTCTAACTAGCCTGTCCCTAAGGCTCTTGTCCCTCCAGAAAGCGAAAAAGAGGAGGTTTTCTGAAAATCTCATTGCCGACAGGGTCTGCCGTAAGAATTGAGCTGTTTTCAGAACCAGAAAACAAGCTTTAAGTTAATGGGGATGAAAAGTTAAAATAAATTTAGTCTTATCCCTGGTGTCAGAATGAGTAGCTTAAAGAGAATTCTGTCTAGTCATACCTTTAAGGGGTCGTCCATTAATTACGTCAACAATTTTTACCCAAATTTTTTACCCCCTTCACCACTGTCAAAAACTGTTAAACTTTCGATGACCCCCCAATTTAATTATGTCAACATTTTATAACCCCCCCCCCCCCTCAAAAAAAAACAATTAATAATATAAATAAATTTATAAATACATTTTACTTTGTGTTGATCTATTAAATGATGCATACAATTGTAGAGAAATCATTTTATTTTATGTTTAGCTTGTTAATCAACAAGTTAAAAAGTTTTTACACTTAAATTTTATAATGCAGAATCAATTAAAAGGTTGTTAAGGACTAAATATCATTGTTCATGGAAGTATAAATATTTTAAAATATGATTATTGTCAGTATAGCTGACAATTATAGTATAGTATAGTTTCTAGCTGCTATCATCCTCATATGGAGTAGACAGGTGTTGCTGTATCATAACAATGGGCATCAGGGGCATCATTTGGGTAAGGCGGGGGGCTGCTGCCCCCCCCCCCCCCCCCCCCCCCCCCCCCCCCCCCCCCATTTTGCTGATTTTATTTAAATTGCTATGTACTGTGGCGCCTCCAGTAATAAACAACTTAAAAAGCCGACCAAGTTTTGGTTTTTCCCCCCTCCCTTCCCCTGAAAAAAACCTGAAATGACGCCCCTGATGGGCATAGTCTATAGTAGCTGATTTATCATTTTCATCTTGCGGAACTGATATACCAGACGAGTCAACATCATACTTATTTAACCACTCAGTTGGTATAGTTGTTATTGAACACCAATGAGATGTTTTTTTTTTTTAAAATGAACATAGTGTACAATGCATTCTTGGGAGCGGATTAAGAGAAAAATGACAGGTGAAGAGATGTCAACTTTTGACTCCTCTTGCACTAACAAAGTGTGCTAACATTCTGACCAGCCATCTGCACTGCACAGGTAGACACATTAAATATCTATTATATTGTTAAAAGCCTAAAGATATATGACTATTTACACTCATTAAACTGTAAATAGTGTAAGAACCAATCAATTTTTAAGATTAAAATTTTAATAGAGAAAACATGATTGTTGACATCAACTAATTTAAACCTCTCCCCCTTGTTAACAACTGTCAAACATTTCCACCCCTATAGTGTAAGAACCAATCAATTTTTAAGATTAAAATTTTAATAGAGAAAACATGATTGTTGACATCAACTAATTTAAACCTCTCCCCCTTGTTAACAACTGTCAAACATTTCCACCCCCCCCCCCCTTTATTTTGTTGACATAATTAATGGACGCCCCTTAACGTTTCTTTGCTTAATGAAAGAATATAATCTTTCATTTGCCAATTCAAGAGCTTTGTCAGTTACAACCAATTCCATTTTTGCCTTTGGGTTATCCATGTTAATTTATGTTAGCCTCCTCCATGAATTAAGATCCACAAATAAATTGTCTGTCCATGCTTGTGGATCATCATTTTGTCTTAATCCTGTTTGATAGAATATTTTTCTGTAAAAATCCTCAGTTTTATTGAAGTGTATTAATAATTATTCTTTCATATTTCATAATCAATTACTTCTGTGTTCTGTAGACACGCTAATGAATCTCTAACTGAACCCATTAGAGCTGAAAATAATTCCACTTTCCATTCGCATCTGTCAATGTTTTTTAAGCTGTACCCTGTTTCAGAAATTCAAATAAAATATTCAAAATTCTCCTTTTTAATTGTCAAAGGGTTGTAGCTTAATGCATGGATGCTTTCTATTTGTTCTTGTTTCCTTTACTTCCATAGGTGTTGTATTATTGATATTATTAGCTGATTCTAATTTCTTCACCTCTAATTTATGAGATCTTCTAGCAGCCCTTTAGTCTCTTTCTACTATCTTTTCTCGTTCTATTTCTTTTTTAACAAACACCTTTAATTCATCCCCTTCATATCCTAAGTCTTTAGCTTTCACTATCATTTCTTTGAAAAATTTCATTTTTAAATGTATGTCTTCAGGTATTGATGTTATATTGACTTCAGACTATATTATACTCAATTTAATCAAGAAATTAAATATGTATAGTTGAAGTTAAATCATTTATCAATGCAATGTGATATCTTATATATGTTATATTCATAGATTTAAATATCAAATAAAAAGGATATGAATTAATAATGATATTTATAAAGAATAAACATATATCACACTCACAGGACCAAATAAAAACAAGTCACTATTTTTGAAAAATTGATTGAAGAAATAACTAGAGAAATCACAAGCAATGCATGACAGTACCAAACTTTAATAATAACAATTTACAGATACAGTTTAAGGGTTGTTGGCAAATTACGTCACATTCTGTGGGGGGGGGAATGTGTTGCGCCTTAAATTTTTTTAAATTTTAAAATTTTCTAAATTTGAAAACCTTTATTCAATAATAAAATTTTTTATTATTTGAAGTCAAGATTGCCTCAGGTATAATAAGTACTGTGAAACTCAGTCGTACATACCTTCTGCGCATACTGAAAAATGACGCAAAAACTGTTGTCATTTTACATTCGACTCGGGGAGGACTTCCTTGCTTTTTTCTAATAATACTACATCTTAATCCACTATGGGAAAATGTTAAGGAATAAAATAAAATCTTAATTTAGTTATGAAATTTTTATGTATGTTGTGTTTTTGAATTTTTTTTAGGTGTGACATGACACGGGGTGGGGTTAATGATTAGTGACACTTTGTGAAAAGTGGGGGGGGGGGGGGGCGAAAAAGGAAATTTTTTTGTGGGTGTATTATAATGATGAGAATAGGAGGATTAGGGAGGGATGGTGCTGCTGAAAAGGTAAATTTTTTGTGACGTTATTTGCAAATGACCCCTAAGACAATTTACATGCATGATAATCACAATCTGATTACAAATAATATTTGTTTATTAAAAAGAGGGCCTAAATTTCACATTCATACAATGCCAAGACAATATGATTCCATCAAGGTAACAATGAAATATGTGATCTGAAAGAAATTTAAACATGTGCTCTGACATAAATAATGTTAAAAAAATATTTTAGCACCATTACCAATTATTTACTTAACATAAAATAAAAATTAAGCTTTGATTTATGATTTCCTCTTCTTGTATTCAAAGCTTCTTCAGTTCTCGACAGTTCTGAAACACTTATTCAAATTAATAATGTCCTCTTCTTGTATTCAATACTTCCTCAGTTCTCGACAGCTCTGGAACAGTTATTCAAATTAATAATGTCCTCCTCTTGTATTCAATACTTCTTCAGCTCTCGACAGTTCTGGAACAATTGTTGAAATTAATGATGTCCTCTTAACTAAAAAGATTTGGATCCTCTTCATCGCAGATACCTAAGATCAGCTCGATCAGGGAGAATTATGTCTATTAAAGTTAGGACCAAAAGATATAAAAAAGTTTTTGTTCCCCAGTGTG
Organism: Lymnaea stagnalis; assembly: GCA_964033795.1. Taxonomy (NCBI): domain Eukaryota; kingdom Metazoa; phylum Mollusca; class Gastropoda; family Lymnaeidae; genus Lymnaea; species Lymnaea stagnalis. The sequence continues at coordinate 888,309 of CAXITT010000319.1, read as the reverse complement.
TACAAATTTACCAGCCTGCTTCCCCAGCGGTTACCAAATCTAAATGAACACTAATTAAGGCTTTATTGTCACAGTTCATTGATAGTTGATTTCTACGCTAGAGAAATACTTTAGATGTGTTGTGTTTAAATTGTTATTGTTTTAAAATATCTTAATTACAATATATATTTATCTATGTACTGAAAATGAATATGTACAATGTAATCAAAAACATTTCACTTTATTTTGATCAATAAAATAATCTTTATTTATCTCATCTTATAATATATGTTTTTAATAATACAGTATTAATTTTTGTTTATGGAAAGTGGTCTTGTCACCACAATAGACTTGACTGCCAAATGCCTAAAGTGCTGTTTTGGTTTGGTACTCCTAGTTCAAAGGAAAGAGATCAGGCCGAAACATTAAATATTTCTAAAAGAATTATGTTCAACATAAATCCATCAAATCACCAGTTAGTGAGGAAACATGCGCAATTCTCAGTAGAAATAATCCGTCTGCTAGCAGGTTTCTCCTTTAATGAAAATGTAGAATGCTCAATCCTAAGTGCTAAACTGTCGATGTTTATCTAATCTATGAAGTGTTTTTACAGATTTGTCAAAAAGACTTTTTAAAAGTCCCATCAGCATGATATATGAGGCTGAGAAATAAAATAAAGAAGATTTAGGCAAATGGTATTTGTCATCCTGGGGCCAATTCTTAGAAATATTTTTTATCAATAAAAATATATTTACATATTATTTATGTTAAGTTGAAAACCTCTGAAGGATTTTCCCAAAGCTGAAAATTCCCAAATCTCCTCTGTCTATTCAATGACACACATAAAAGTTTCACATTACAATGCATTTTAAATTGTTATTAGTTATATAATTTTATATAATTATACCCACAATAAGTCGAATGTTGGTCAAGATATTTTTTTACATAAATATTTTGTCATTTACCTTCTTTAAAAAACAACTCCTCAAACCACCAGAGCTCATTGGTACATGAGCATAGATCTTAAAATAGCCAGGTTTTTTTCAACAAGTTGTGTGCCAGGCAGTTGCTATCTCTCACAAAAACTGTTAATGACTTTATCACTTGTAGTAAGATTTCACCAATTACTCAACGATGCCAGTCTACATCACTAATAATTGTTTGTTAACCTGGCAGGTCCATGGCTAGATGTACGAGATAAGACTAAACTTTCTTGGGAGAGATTAAAGATGAAGGAAGCAGAGAAGAGCTCTTTTGACTTGGAGAATGAACAACAAAGACAGCTGTACAAGAAATGTCATCATGAGATTGCCAGTCAGCATTTCCAGGAATTGACAGAAGGTAGTTAGCTTAACCCTATAACTGTCAAAAACATTTTTCTGTAGAGTCAAGTCATTTTTAGCATTCTCATATGCTTGTCAAAAATGACAAAATCCCAGACTAAATGAATTCAGAGACCCTTAAATGTATAAATTTTCTGAAAGTACATTAAACAAAGTATCTTATGGTATGAAAATATTGTTTTTATATTATGTATGTTGATATTGACCTTGAATATAACAGTGAGTAAAATTTTACTACTCAAAATCTGAATTCAACCCAAACTAATACTCTATAAATTGTTCAAACTATCATAAAATCAAGTTTGTGAGATACTAGAAGCAATATTCTCTCAGGAAATATCAAGTTGTAGTTACATATATTGAAAAATGTAATAATGGTGATTTTTTTCCTTCCCTAACTTCAAGTATCTGTCATACAAAATGATAAAACACATGAGGGAAAGTAGAAAATGAGTTCAAAAATTCTTTTTCATTTCATTTGAAGTTATTAAATCCATTTTTATTAAGTAATACTCCATAATATACACAAACATAAATGTCTTTGGGGAGGGGTAGGTCTTTGGGATCCAATCTTTGTATTTTTCATTTGGATTTCCACCCTTTCCCAAGCAAATTGGTCTGTAACAATACAATTAAGCAGCTTAGGGCAAACATTGTCAATATCTGAATCTTATTTGCCATCACCACGAGAGCTAATACTGTCATTACTAGCACATTGAATATCCCTGTGTTCATTCTAATCTATTTGAAATAATTCCAATGAAGAAATTTTGTGTTTATTTTGCAATCTAGAGGGGGACCCTCTCCAGCATCAGACATTTTGGAGGAAAAAAATTTTGAGAAAATTGCACCATCAATTAATCACACACAAAAATACCTGATAAAAGCACGTTAATACATAGATAGTAGCGCAAATAGGAAGCAAATTCATTTACTTAGAATGATTTCCCCTTAACCAATATACATTAAATTGTTTGCATTTTTAATAACGATTTTGCTAGCAGCCGAATAAACGGGCCATGACTCCACAGAATGGGGGGTAAACGGCTGATATTGGCTGTGATGACAGTTACAGGGTTAAAAATGTCTTTTTTATCTAATATGTAGCTCTACTTGTAAGTTTATTCATTTAATAAAATAGGTTATTTATTTTTGGCTTAGAACTTACAATGTGAAAATAAAATAAAAAAACAATAATTGAAAGCTGTCTATATTTGTCATTAGCTGAAAGGTTTTCCCCTACGCTCTGAATTTTCTTCCCCCACCCTGTGCTTTATTTATATTTCTTTCCCCTACCCTGTGCTTTATATTTCTTTCCCCTACCCTGTGCTTTATTTATATTTCTTTCCCATACCCTGTGCTTTATATTTCTTTCCCCTACCCTGTGCTTTATTTATATTTCTTTCCCATACCCTGTGCTTTATATTTCTTTCCCCTACCCTGTGCTTTATATTTCTTTCCCCTACCCTGTGCTTTATATTTCTTTCCCATACCCTGTGCTTTATATTTCCTTCCCTTACCTTGTGCTTTATATTTCCTTCCCCTACCCTAGCAGTTCGCAACCTGTGGGTCGCAACACCTTTTGGGGTCGAATGACCCTTTCCCAAGGGTTGCCTAAGACCATCAGAAAACACATATATTCTACAGTTACGAAGTAGCAACTAAAATAATTTTGTGGCTGGAGGCCGCCACAACATGAGGAACTGTATTAAAGGGTCGCGGCATTAGAAAGGTTGAGAACCACTGCCCTACCCTGTGCTTTATATTCCCCCCCTATCCTGTGCTTTATATATCCAAAATAAAACATTTTCTCATTAGTCAAATCCAGTGTTTCTTTCAGACATTTTTCCCGGGGGGGGGGGGGTTTCAATTTTTTC
>CAXITT010000319.1:871650-885007 GCA_964033795.1 Lymnaea stagnalis | reverse complement strand
GGGGGGGGGGGGGGGGGGGGGCAAAAATGGGCTTTGGTGGTATTTAATTGTTGAAACTAATCAATTTCAGAGTTGAGGAGTGGCGCGTAAAAATGAATCTTGTCCCCTGACACCAAACACTGTAGATTCGCCCCTGCTAGTGGTGTCAATTTGGGCGAATAGGTGGTCCACTAAGGTGTGACTTTTTCTTTGTATGCAGGTGTGGCATTTTGGGACAACTGCTGAGTTTTTATGGTGAAAGGTAGGACGGCAAAAATATATGGCCGTCCATGGCGGCACTAATTGTAGCTATGCTTCTAGTCAGTGTATATATCGATACCAAAATTGGCGAACATTTTCATCGGGAAGTAGGGCGGAAATTCAGGACGCCAATGAATGCTGATCAGTGGAGGGGTCAAAATCAAGATATGTATTTTTGAGTATACCTGAATTCAATTTTCTATTATACTTAGAACGGGAAGGACATTTTTAAGATTTTTTAGGAGGCATTATGTCGATCATTGCCAAACATAAACTGAATTCACTCTGTTTGTGGCGTGCCCCAGAGTAATCATTTGGCACAAGCTTATAATCAATCCCATACTGTACCATTGATCAGTGTGAGTGAAGGGTGTGCAGAAATGTAGGGTGCTAAAGACAGTCGGGCAAACTCCAAATGCAGAGGTGCATATTGGCGCTTACTTGAATTTGTTGTTTCTTTCAGACAATTTTGAGGTGACATTTCAAACTATCGAGTTTGATAGCCATAATAATGATCAAAGACATCTTAAAATCCGCACCAGTGGGGCATAATCTTCAAATTCATTCTATTTGTGTCACCCTTGAGGATACGCTTTTTCCCTAGCTTAATATCGGTTATTAAATCTGTAGAGTCCCCCAAATTTTTTTTATAAATAAAAAATATAAGAATCCATTTTATCAAATATTTGAATTTAGTTTTGTAACATCCTGCACTTAATTGAAGAGCAATGGAAGAGATCCTACTTTAAAAATGTAGGTGTCACTTAAACTTAGAACCATCATGTGCGCCCAGCAACTCCCACGATGCTGGGTACCTCTGATATTTGAGGGGTTTAAAGATGTTATGAAGATATTTTCTTAATTATCATGTTTCAATGCAGGGTGGAAAAAAAAAGAGGGGGGGGGGGGGCTCAAAACGGAGAAGTAATTGACCTGCTTGTTTGTCCTCAAAAATCTTTTTTTTAAAAATCTTTCCGATAGATCTAGAAAACTATATTTTTAAAAAAATTGGTGCAAATAGGTGGGGCACAATAAATATAGGCTACATATTGTTTTAACTTCTGTTATGCAGGAAACATTGTTACAAAAGTTGCACATTGGCACATTAAAAGAAAACACTAACGCTTTCGATATAATAATTGATGAAACGTGCACTTTTTGTATACCCTCGTTAAATTAAAAAAATTTTTTTTTTAAATCTCCTTTTTTTAAAGTTTCCATTTTTATTTAACTCAACACACATAGAATCAATTAAATTTTTTTTTTAAAGACTAATTCCATCATACAATTTATCATTAACATCTATATCTACTTTGAAAGTCATGCTTTTATGATGAAATATAATTTGAAAATAGATTGCGTAAAATAGATGTTTGATACTGAGCAAAAACTATTATTAAAATTGCAGACCTTTATATTGATGTAAACAAAGGTAATTAAATACAGTGTTATTAAAAATGTTAAACTTGTGAAGTTTCAACAAAAAAGGAATAAAAATACCGCAGGAAGTAAGACTCCAGCTTATAAACTGGAGCGTCACATGCAATATTTATAATCGAATACTATATGCCTTTAACAAGTTTAGCCTTAAATGTACAGATCATCAAATATATAGAGCGTAGCAATATTTCATAGATTCCACTAATTGTAATCGGTTAAAGGCACCAGACACTAGTCTTTTTAAAACTGTTTAAAATTTTAAAAGACACTTTCGTTGTTTTTAATCGAAAAAAATATCTATAATCTTTATATTGTTTACACATTTTGCTCCGGGGGGCACTTGATTTTCCCCCTGGAGATATGCCTGAAAGAAACCCTGATCAGATCATAATATAGGACAGGGGTGTCAAACTCAATAGCTCAGCGGACCAAAACTCCAATGACATGTAAGGTTGCAGGCCTAACAGGATGAACATTCAATAAGCGGAAATTTAAACATTAATATAAATTAAACAGAAAAAAAGTTTTAACAATAAAAAAAATCATTGGCAAAGCCATTTTCTCTCTTCTGTTAATTTGTTAGAGTTTGATGTTTGGCATCTTTTCATGGCTACAATTTCGTATATGTTGTGAGTAATGTTCTGTGTCATTAAGATTCTTATGATGGACTGCAAGTGTTAATCATTGTGATGTTTTGTTAATCTTCATCACAGTCATCAGCTGCTCACACAGATATGTGCTACCCAACATGCTCAAGGTTTGAGCTGCATGTAGACGAAGCTGGGGCGTCTCTTCAGGAATGAAACGAGTGAACTGTGCAGGCCCCAACTGTGTCGTACTTTGCCTTTAGTGTCCCTTTACACTGCAGCTCTATTTGCTCCATCTGCAAATTTACAGGTGCAGTTTCCAGGTCTATGACAAATTGATTACGAAACAGCTCAAAATTAATTTTTGTGCTTAAAAGTCACTAAAGCACCGTGCAAACTCAACACGAAGTCAGCTAAGTTTCTCAGCAAAGTGTACATTGGAAAACACTATAGCGTTGACTTGATTCAACATTGCTTGGCAACAAGAAAAATGAGACAAGTTGCATTGATGCATGTGTGTCTCCCATAAGCACTGCTTCACTTTAAATGCCTTAACTGCATCATGCACATCAGTGATCAAGTGGTCCCTGGAGCTGCAGGTTCAAGTTGCTGAGATGAGTGGTTATGTCAGATAGAAACGCCAACTCACATTTCCAGTTTTTAACCCGAAAAACTGTGTAGTCTTTTCCTTTGCTCTCCATGAATTGACAGATTTCATCAATCAGCTGGAAAAATCTAAATGAAATAACAAAACTGAGCTATGTTGAAGCTTCAATTAAAGGACAAGACAATAAGTTTGAATGTTTCGGCGTGGAGCCTTCTTGGCTCTGATAAAGTTGACAGTGATTTAAACCTTTGGCTCTGATAAAGTTGACAGTGATTTAAACCTTTGGCTCTGATAAAGTTGACAGTGATTTAAACCTTTGGCTCTGATAAAGTTGACAGTGATTTAAACCCTTGGCTCTGATAAAGTTGACAGTGATTTAAACCTTTGGCTCTGATAAAGTTGACAGTGATTTAAACCCTTGGCTCTGATAAAGTTGACAGTGATTTAAACCTTTGGCTCTGATAAAGTTGACAGTGATTTAAACCCTTGGCTCTGATAAAGTTGACAGTGATTTAAACCCTTGGCTCTGATAAAGTTGACAGTGATTTAAACCCTTGGCTCTGATAAAGTTGACAGTGATTTAAACCCTTGGCTCTGATAAAGTTGACAGTGATTTAAACCCTTGGCTCTGATAAAGTTGACAGTGATTTAAACCCTTGGCTCTGATAAAGTTGACAGTGATTTAAACCCTTGGCTCTGATAAAGTTGACAGTGATTTAAACCCTTGGCTCTGATAAAGTTGACAGTGATTTAAACCCTTGGCTCTGATAAAGTTGACAGTGATTTAAACCCTTGGCTCTGATAAAGTTGACAGTGATTTAAACCCTTGGCTCTGATAAAGTTGACAGTGATTTAAACCCTTGGCTCTGATAAAGTTGACAGTGATTTAAACCCTTGGCTCTGATAAAGTTGACAGTGATTTAAACCCTTGGCTCTGATAAAGTTGACAGTGATTTAAACCCTTGGCTCTGATAAAGTTGACAGTGATTTAAACCCTTGGCTCTGATAAAGTTGACAGTGATTTAAACCCTTGGCTCTGATAAAGTTGACAGTGATTTAAACCCTTGGCTCTGATAAAGTTGACAGTGATTTAAACCCTTGGCTCTGATAAAGTTGACAGTGATTTAAACCCTTGGCTCTGATAAAGTTGACAGTGATTTAAACCCTTGGCTCTGATAAAGTTGACAGTGATTTAAACCCTTGGCTCTGATAAAGTTGACAGTGATTTAAACCCTTGGCTCTGATAAAGTTGACAGTGATTTAAACCTTTGGCTCTGATAAAGTTGACAGTGATTTAAACCCTTGGCTCTGATAAAGTTGACAGTGATTTAAACCTTTGGCTCTGATAAAGTTGACAGTGATTTAAACCCTTTGCTCTGATAAAGTTGACAGTGATTTAAACCTTTGGCTCTGATAAAGTTGACAGTGATTTAAACCCTTGGCTCTGATAAAGTTGACAGTGATTTAAACCTTTGGCTCTGATAAAGTTGACAGTGATTTAAACCTTTGGCTCTGATAAGTTGACGGTTTGTGTTACTGTGCTCATCCACCTTCCATGTTGAGGGCTTCACTACGCAGCAAGCCTTGGTGTATGATGCAGTGATCAGCTATCAATTCACCAGTACAGTTCTCCTGCACTTTTGACAGCATCCTTCCAACTAAGCAGTTCAATTTTTTGGCCGCACATCGCCAGTGCTCCATCTGTTGTAAGTCCAACAAGTTTGTCCCAAGGCAGGTTCATGTCGGTTAAACTTTGATGTCATTTCTCATGCATGGATTCCATGTCCAATATTTCTTCTGTAACATTCAAACTGGCGTCCACTCCACGGATGAAGACAGCGAGCTGTGCAGTGTCAGTTGTGTCATTACTTTCATCGACAGGAAGTGAGAATGCAACAAAGTCTTTGTCTTTTTCGATCAGCTGTGTTTCACATCAGTGGCCACCTTACAAGCCCAATCAGCAACCGTGTTTCTGCTAAGGCTTACATTTGTAAACATCTGCTTTTTTTCTAACATAAGAAGTCACACACTTTCATCACGCAGAACTTCGGAAACTCTCCTTCTGTAAATAGTTGGCCCGATTTTGTGATCTCCGCCACAATAAAACTTGCTTTCATTGCAGCTTCAGTTTGTGATTTTGCTTTGGTGAAAAACGTCTGGTGTGATGTTAGACTCCTCTTCAATTCTTCTACCTTGTGTTGCTTCTACTCTGCATTCAGGCTTTTTAACTTGTCTCGATGTTAAGTCTCGTAGGGCCGTCTCAGATTATATTCCTTGATCACAGCTTTATTATCTCCACAAAGTAGACACAGATTAATATCACGTTAGCCGTAGCAGAAAGGGTGATGTAATATCCGGGCTCTACACCACTTTCATTTCTTATGCGCCTATCCAAAATGAGCAACTGAATGTTGCTAGGTTACTGTAATGACGAACATCCACTTACCATACAACTTTTATTTTCACTTATTCTAATCGAAGCGAGAACGCTCTCAGGCCAGATATAATTGTACGCTGGTCAAGACCTCTCGGGCCTGATATAATTGTACGCTGGGCCTGATGTGACCCACAGGCCTTAATTTTGACATGTATGGTAAAGGAGTACCTTTTTTCTTTAGTTTTACTAATTCTTATTTTCTTCTAAAGTATTTTTTTTTAGATGCATAACTTTGATTTTGATGTTTACATGTAACAATAACCTACACATATTTGCATCTTTAATGAGTCTTGCAGCAAAAGTGAATTATCTGAAGTAGATGAAGTAATTGAAGCAGTCAAAGTAGAATAAAAATACCCATTGTAAAGGAACAGTAAATAATTTTATTGCAATATTTTGTTTTTTCACTTCCAGGTTAATACATTCTACACAAATGAATTGACGGTGGAATTCTTGGCTGACATCATCTTGGCTGACAGTTGAATGTACACCATAACTTGGCTGACACCTGAATGTACACCATACCATTTTGGCTGATGCCTAAATTTTACACCACACCATCTTGGCTGACACCCGCATGTACACCACACCTTCTTGGCTGACACCTGAATGTACACCACAGCATCTTGGCTGACATCGTAATGTACACCACACCATCTTGGCTGACATATGAATGTGCAACATACCAATTTGGGCTGACATCTGAATGTACAACATATCTTGGCTGACATCTGAATGTACACCATATCTTGGCTGACATTTGAATGTACAACATATCTTGGCTGACATCTGAATGTACATCACACCATCTTGTCTGGCACCTTAATGTACACCACATCATCTTGGCTGACATCTGAATGTACACCACACCATCTTGACTGACATCTGAATGTACAACACACCATCTTGGTGATGCCTGAATTTTACACCACACCATCTTGGCTGACATCTGAATGTACACCACACCATCTTGTCTGACATCTCAATGTACACCACAGCATCTTGGCTGACACCTGAATGTACAACACACCATCTTGGCTGACACCTTAATGTCTCAACCCAAGTAAACAAATTTACCAAATTATTAATAAAATAAATTTCTACTAACACACAACTAAATTTTTTTAGACTTTTTCAATCAACCTGTTCATTGTTTCAATGACTCAAACTTTAACCTTAATGGTTTTCAACCTCTACTTTTTTCCATGTGTAATTCAAAGCAAGGTCACCTTGTTTATGTTTGAATGTGGACTTTTTATTGACCATAACCGGTCTTGGCATGAAGACTGAATGATAAAATGTATTACCTTGACTAATTGGTTCAAATAGACTGATGAGCTGAATGAATTACTCTGAGGCTCAGTTCACACGATCAAATTCTCATTAAATTTTAGTTCATACATTTGATGCAATTTTTGTATAAAGCCTTGTCATAACTTTCAAATCACTATTTGATCAAATTTTGATGGCAAGCAAATTTTTTACAATGGGTATGATTATGCAACCTCCATATCATGTGAACAAACACTAAGAACCAGTATGTCAATCTAGGTCACTAGGTTGTGTTTACATTGACTGCACTAAGTTATCACAACCACAACAGCCTCCAAATAATAATTATGTATTTAATTTAGATAAAGATATAATAGAAAAATTAGACAATAAATGGGGGAAGGGCATGATGTCATTGAAAGATATTTATAAATAGACTTATTACTTATGAAGCATATTAAATACTATAACCCTGTATCGGTAACACTAATGACTTTTAGTTTTTTGGCTACGGCTAGCTTCTGCCACTTTATCTCTAACTATTTCTATCTTTGCCAGCAATTGAGAAACACAGTTCCTCAGGTTGTGTTCACCCCCAACCATACAATTATTTCTTTGCTTCTTCATACATACGTGTTTCCGGATGATCTTTGGCGACCCCTGTGTAAGGTTGTTAGACCCCCAAAAGGGCTGAGAACACTGGGTTAAAGAAATATGTTTATTGTCACTTACCCATCTAAATATAATTAACAAGTCATTGGAAATGCACTTTACAGTAACATAACTAATAACAGGTAGAGGAGTCGGGCACAATTGAATATAGCTGGTAGAATGGTAGCTGATGGAATGAGGTGCAACATAGCTGGTAGAAGAGTGGGGCAATATAGCTGACGGAATGATGGGGCAACATAGCTAGTAGAAGAGTGGGACAATATAGCTGATGGAATGAGGTGCAACATAGCTGGTAGAAGAGTGGGGCAATATAGCTGATGGAATGACGGGGCAACATAGCTGGTAGAAGAATGGGGCAATATAGCTGATGGAATGATGGGGCAACACAGCTGGTAGAAGAATGGGGCAGCATACCTGGTAGAAGAGTGGGGCAATATAGCTGACGGAATGATTTCGGCAACATAGCTAGTAGAAGAGTGGGGCAATATAGCTTATGGAAAGATGGGGCAACATAGCTGTTAGAAGAGTGGGGTAATATAGCTGATGGAATGATGGGGCAACATAGCTGGTAGAAGAGTGGGGCAATATAGCTGTAGAGTACATCGTAATGATTTTAATGAATTAATTATAAAAAGTGCAAATTGTACTTTTAGTATTTTTAGTTTGTAGCCATTAACTCATTATTTTAAAATTGGAGCTGGTATCAATGAGAAATTTTACGAGCTTGAGCTCCAGGCGAAGAGAATGGTGCTCTTTTTAGTAGAATGTAGAAAAACTTTACTTTAAATATAATAAGGATTGAAAAAGGGAGCCTTCAATTGAGATAGAATCCCAGTAAATAGCGTACATTTCTCAAAAGTACTGTTACATTGTACACACATGGAAAGCTTTCCTGAACATGCATAAATAAAAATTGATTAATAAAAGAATAATAAATACAATTTTTTAACTACTTTAGTGGGATTTTTAAGAGCTATTTGACAAGTTATGAGATACCAGTAGTGAGAAAGGGAATTAGCAGTACTCTTTTTCTCGGTCTGATCAACTGCAGTGGAGCATGAGCCATTAACTATTTCTTTTTAATTCTTCCAGTCTCTAGATATCTTCTTCAGCTCTTGCCAATTTTTATAACCTGGTATATTTTTGTTGACATCCCTTTACCAAGTCTAGGAAAATCATTCCTGATTTATGTATTAAAATGAACAGAACACTCATTTGAAGTGCACTGCATTAGATTTAAAAAATTATATTGAGTACAATTATGTATAATTTTATATACTGGTCCTCAAATTTAAACTATAAAAGATAATATTTTAGGGAGTGGTAATCTCCTTTTAAAAATAATTTCAAGATGAAAACACCAGATTTAAAACATACAAATACAAGTTCAATCACAGATTTAAAAAGAACTCAGAAACAAATTTGTATAAATTTTATTAAAAAATCAGCAGTGCTGAATGAAGTTGTCAATAAACACTACCATTAGTTGCAGTATTTGCATATTTATAAATAGGATGTCACAATAATCTTTGACAATAAAGATCTTGTCATTTCATTGTCTCTCAAGTTTGGGGGTTGTAAATGTGTCACTGGAGTGTTGAATAATTTCTGAAAGAAACAAAAAAAGAATACATTTTATTTATTACCCAAAAAAATATTTAAAAAATATATACAAGGTATGATCACACAAACACTTATTTTAAAGCATAAACATTTATATTTCCCAGTTATCATATGTTACATTTATAATGTAAAGTTGTTACCTCTAAATGTTAGCTAATGTATTTATTTCTTCAGTTCAAGTGATAACTTGCAAATTTAACTATCTCATTCAACTTTATAAACTACTGTCTCTTTCTTCGCCAAGAAGTAATAAGGTCCAATGAATATTACACAGTACTTTATTAAGATATTTGTAAAATACATCACATGGTACCTTGACATCAGAATTGTAAGAAACATTTATAGTTGTAATATGAAGAATATATATCCATACACGTCCAATAATTTATATGATAATTAATTAATTAAATCCATTGGAAAAATTCAACATATTCTTTTCCTTCAAATCACTATGCCATTGTGTCGTGAGAGCTAACATAGTGTGGTGTAAAAAAAAAGTGTCATATGCATAAGTAACATGGTCTGTTACTTGCCCTACTAATAAAAAAAAAATAACAACTATAATATGGTATGACAATCCACATCAGTGTGAATATGTTTTTGTTATCGTCTTCATACTCAATTTGTCTTGACCAAAAATCAGCAACAATGTTGTCATAGCCTTTTATTGTTTTTATTTCATATTGATAGAGTATTAAAGACAATCTGTTGATCTTGTTATTGGCTATTCTCTTTTTGTTTAGTGCCATTAAAGGTTTATGATCTGTTAAGAGATTAAATTTTCTTACTTTGAATTTGATCAACTTTTGAACAAAATTTCAAAAAAGAAAACATAAACAAAATAGTGCGTTCATACAAAAATGAGACTTTAATTTGACGAGAATTTGATCGTGTGAACTGAGCATTACCCTGTCTGTACATATTAATGTATTTCCCCTTGAACTGTTGATATTGACTAACAAACAAATCATTAATGGCACATGACTAGAAAAAGGACTAGCAAACAAATCACTAGTGATACTTCACTAAACAAAGGAATAACAAACAAATCACTAGTACTAGTAACACTTGACTAGACAATTGACTATTAATAATTAAACCAGTGACACACCACTAAACAAACAAATCACTAGACAAGTGACTAAAACAGTGTAAACCACGGAATGAAAAGCTTAACAATAAATTCTTATTTTTTGCAACACTAATAAAGTTCTAAGAACTATAACAATAATTTTTAGTGAATGGATAAGAGGTGGCTTTGACTGAATGAATGATTTAGCAAAAGCACAAAAGAGGTAAATTTGAATTTTTTGTTGATTATGATAAGATTCATGGAGATTTTCACCTACAACAAGCAGTTTGGTTTTAGAGAGGTCTGGTGAAAAGGGTGAGGGAGGGATGTCTCATTGAAGCCATTAAATACTTATAAAAATATGCTATCTTCAAAAGATTACTATCACTATTTAAGCAATTTTCAAAGAGAAAATAAAAAAAGTCTCACTTAAGCATGAAATTTGTGTACACCAAAAAACAGTTTGTAGCTATGAAAAGTTTATGTTCACAATATGCTTTTGATTCACCAAGAGTCTTTTTATTAGAATACTGAAATAATTGGATAAGAATTTTCCATTTTATAAGATGACCATTAGGGCAGGGGTCTCCAAACTTTTCAACCCGAGGGCCGCATTAACTATCAAAAACCAGTTCGGGGGCCGCATACACACGCGAGATCCAAATAATAAAGAATCAAAACACGGATGTTGTTTCTAATTATTTATGTATTATTATTTCATTCAGTTATTGTTTAATAACACATTGATACACGACACATTAACACCTGTATTAGTATGAATGGTGAACTTGTTTCCTGGATTCCAAAATAGCAGTGATCAGCAGACATTTCTGGATTTAGATTTGATGTCCCTAACATCAACAGTAACCTGAGATGATCATCGGACAAATTTGTTCTCAAATTTTTCTTCACTTATTTCGTTCTTGAAAATGTTTGTTCACACAGGTATTTTGTTCCAAAGTTTTAAAGGTACATTTATGCAAATGTTTTGAAATTAGAAAAGTCTTCCTTGGGCGAAAACTAGTTAAAAAAAACCACTGGTCCTTCTTTTAACTTGTCCCTAAGGAGGTCATTTGCTTGCAACTCATTTACCTCCAGGTGCAGTTCATCTGGGCAACTGGCCACAACTGCTTCAAATGGGTTTGAAAAAGTCTCACTTCTTCTGCCTTTGAATCCAAGTCAGAAAACCGCTGCTGACACTGCTGATCTTTGATGATCTCATATACAAATGACGAGGGTAACTCCGCTGTTGCTTCCGCTGAAGATCGTCCACTGCTGAAAGTGCTTCAAGTTGTTGGCCTATGTATTTGTTCCAAAAACCAAGACAAAATTGGATCTGAAGGCCTTTAGAAAGGTGTATAGATCAGAAACTAGATTTTCCTCTCTCCTTGTAGTTTTAGGTTCAGAAAATTTTAATGACTAGCTATGTCTGCAGCAAAGACCAATTTCCATACCCACTCTTCATCAGACAGTAATGGCCGTGGATCGCCTTTACTTTCCAGGAAGTCACCTATTTCCTTTCTTAACTTTGATACTCTGCTCAGAACTTTCTCACAACTTAGCCATCTTATTGCTGTGTAATATGGTAAATCTTGTGATTCTGTGTCTGTATCTTTTAACTTGTCTCTGAACGGTCTATGTTGGAGCCCATGTGACCAAATTAAATTAACCCTTTTTACCACAGGATTCAGTACGCTGCTAATGTCCACATATTTTTCAGACAAAGCTTTCTGCTGAATAATACAGTGCAGGAACATTGGTTGCAGAATTATGTCTCATTACACATGTGCTTCACTTGTACACCCAAGCCTTTTTTTATGCAACTCATGTTCTTTCCTCCATCAACAGTCAGGCAACTGTGGCTAGTCCAGTCCGAGTTATAATCAGCAAATGTTTTTTTCAACTCATTGAATATATCCTCTCCTGTAACAGTGTCATGCATGCTATGTAGGGAAGCCAGCTCTTGTGTTATTTTCATGTCTTCATCCACACCTCTAACGAAAACAAGCAGTTGAGAGGTGGAACAGCTGTCCAGTGATTCATCCATTTCAATTAAAAATTGGCGAAACTTGCTTGCATTTTTTGCTGTTTGAGTCACAATGTTTTCACCCATGTCTGCAACACGGCGGGCAAAGCTCCGCCATTAGATGGCATTATATCATCTCATTGACTGTGAACGGAAGTAGAAAAACTAAGCAGCGAATAAGGTTTTGCCAAGTCATGATCGGTTAGAAAACATAACGCACTACTGCGCGTCTATTTTAATTTGATAAAAACATAACGTCCACGTAAGAGGCGTCTGATCTTGGCCGGATACACGTAAATTTCCTTATTTTTTTCCATAGACAAAATGGTCCCTGCGGGCTGCATGTGGCCCGCGGGCCGTAGTCTGGAGACCCCTGCTATAGGGTAAAAGAAATCCCTGCGTTAGTGGATAAAAGAACCAAGTGGAACATGACATAAGTATGACTCTAGAATTATAAATTTACCATTATCGGAATGTTTAAATGAACCATGATAAATTTCAACATCCTTTGAGAGCTCTATTGAATGTTAGCCTGCAAGGCCAGATTGGCTAACATGTTTCCAATTCGAAGACTAGTAACTGTTATTAATGCTAATAATTATAAAGTAACTGTCCTTACTAGTAAGGTATAAAAAATATTGAAATTTTAAAAATAATTTAAATATTCATAAGGTATAAATCTCTGTTATATTAAATTTCACTTCAGTTTATAAATATAACATATAAAAAGTATTTTAATATTTTCTTGAAAAGTATTTACACAAAAATAAAAAAATTAAAATGCTTTAATTTACTGAATACAGTAAAATAATAATGTGTGAAATGCCTCTCAATTTTGTGAAATTACGGTCAAAGGGAAGCAACCATTAAAATAAACATGTTTTTTAAGATGATAGCGATAACTTCCCATTATTTATAATTTAATTTATACGATTCAAGAAAGTTAACTCTTGTCACCTTGGTTAAAGATCGTATTAACTTGGTTACTGTTCCTAATTCTTTATGAAAGTATGGGAACTAACTGCTGTCATCTTGTTAAACAAAATAATTTTTTGAGTAGCCTCAAATTGAGTACTCTTTTAAAACAAAAGTTTTGTGTAAATGAAACATAATTTTATTTGATCTTCATAGGATAAAGAGTTCTTTTGTTGTTTGAATAATTATAATAATTATGAGTTTGACTCTAAAGATACAAAGCAAGAATTAGTTAGTTGTTCTGTACTATGTTATGTGTGTGAGTGTGGGGGGGGGGGGGGGGGTTAATGTGGAGTCAAATTATGTTTTATTTTTATATATTATATAATATTTTTTTATTTTTTGGGGCTTTTTTATATAGGGCTTACTTTGCTTTTTTTAATCCCTTTAAAATTTTTAAAAACAT
>CAXITT010000319.1:818074-867584 GCA_964033795.1 Lymnaea stagnalis | reverse complement strand
AAACAAATTTTTAGTAATGTTTTAATATAGTTTTAATTTACTGTAGCGTATTTGTTTGGTGGACGAACGGACAGGACATCAGCTTAGTTACTTTCTCTTTACTTTAATAAATTTTTGTCAAAAATTTTTTTATCCACTCAATCCAGGGGGGGGGGGCAAGAGCCCCCCCTTGCCCCTACCTGCGGGCGCCCATGTACTTAGCCTATAGGGAAATCTGCCCCTTTCAAAAATACAAAACACACGTTATAAAACTAGACAAGCAAGTTTATAATTTCTCTATTTACAGAATGTTTCTGTCAACACATTGGATGAGTTCCTTGTTTCTGTCAACACATTGGATGAGTTCCTCCAAGATGTGATCTGATTGAAAACAATGTCTCTTGATTTTATGGTTCATTTGACCCAGGTACTGAATATCTATGAAGTAAATGTATTTCAAGTTTTTAGTTAGTTTTATTTTAAAGGTTTATTAAAGGTTTAGTCAATACCTTTAAGTTTTTTCTTCTCACAAATGATACTAAGTTTGAAAGAGTGAGAAATTAAGATAAAGACAATGTATCATAATATATTGTAAACTTTAATATATAGTGAATTATTTTTGAAAATATTCTCAATTTTCATTTGGTCATCAGAAATGAGAGGCATCCATGATTGTGTACTTATTATTTCTGCAATACTACATCCATAATTGGGTACAACTACAACTGAGAAACATCCATATTTGGTTGCAACTAAGATACAAATCTGGGTACAGCTGAGATTCAACCATGACGGGGTAAAACTGAGATACATCTATGACTAGGTACAAGTGAGATACATCTATGACTAGGTACAAGTGAGATACATCTATGACTAGGTACAAGTGAGATACATCCATGATTGGCTACAACTGAATTACTTCCAAGATTGAATACAACTGAGATACATCCATACGTACTTAAGACTTTGTACATATATCCCTTGTAAATATGTTGTCTAGTATCATGTGTGATATTGCTGGTCATCAAATGATAAGACTCGAATTGTGCACAAAAAGAGTTTAATTATTTGGCAACCAGCAAAGAAATAATAAATGGGGCAATGCAAAATTAAAATGTGAAAGCCCTTTGTGATAAATATAAAAATGTGTTTTCTACAAAAACTAAACACCATCCAGTACCGGTATTCATTGTAAATTTTTCTTGATGAGATCTTGATTGTTCTTGATCTAAACAATGATGATGTTGGTTTTTTGATGTTTGATTGAATTTGTGTTATAGGAAAAGTATGAAATCCAGGCAGTCTATTCTATAGATTGTTTTATTTAGACTAAATATTGCTTGACTGCCTGGACTTTTTATAAACATTTAAATTGATGTACAAACATTGATATAGAATGCCTGGATTTCACACTTTGCCTGTAAAGTGTGTAACTGGAAGGCTTGGTGGAATATGGTGCCTAGGCTTTCACCAAGACTTTAAGTTACTTCAATCCATTGTAAATTATTCTTGGCAAGATCTTGAGATGCGGGTGGTTTTTAGACAAATAGCAAATGTTAATAAATAATGGATTGATTTTTGTATGTTACAGGAAAAGTATGAAATCCAGGGCATTCTATAGATTATTGTCCAGCTTATTGTCTATAGTGGCTTTAGTGCCTGGAATTTTCATAAACAAATAAACATTTAAATTGAAGTACAAAACAAAAAGATCATATAGAATGCCTGGATTTCACACTTTGCCTGTAACGTGTAAATGGAGGGCTTGGTGGAATAAGGTGCCTTTATTAGGTAGCTTGGATTTCAACAAGTCACCATCAATTGTAACGTGTTTCTTTTGTTGTAACATGTTTCTTTTGTAAAGATAACTCACTGTATATCACCAGGAGTATTCATGTTTTCATCTCTTTGGAGATAGTCTCGCGGGGAGAATTTTTGTTTTTTCTCCCCCTAAAATAAAGAGCATTCATGTTTTCATTTTTATAAAGTTTTTAAAACTTCAAATAATTTTGTTTCTTCTGCTTTGCCTTCATTATTTAAGCACCAATTTTTTTTTTTCCCAACTAGATAAATTAACAAAACTTCAAATGTTTTTATATTATTTATTGAGCACAGTCTGACTTTTTTTTTTCCTTTCCCTTGAATTTCTTGAGAATCATCTTTTTAAGATATTAACTTTTCCTTCATCTTGAATTGTTCAGCGCCAACTACAGTAGATCTGAGTCTTCCCTCATGTTCTTTGCCGTCACTTCTTGATCCATCTGAAAATATATCAAATAAGATTTGGTATTACCGACAAAAACATTCCACCTGCCTCTGAATTAATGCACTAACATCATTGGTCAGCTAATTCAAAATTATGTCCTTTCTTTTAAAACGACATTTACGTATTATCTTTTCATGCCTTTGTGATCGCTATTGGTTAAATTGAGAAGATCACTCTTTTAATATGTGTCATAATAATGCACGCCCCTAGCAACAACAAATTCATGGATAATCATGAACTAAGCTGACCATTTAATGTTAATAAAAATCAAATATATCTAATTATGTCTCAGTATTTCGGTAAAATCTAAGCCTCTTGTTTTTTTTGCCTTATTAATATAGAGAAATTAATTCCAAATGTCTTCATTCAATATCAAACTCAACATAAATTAGAATAATTTAAAATACCTAATCACAAGCCTTTAAATATAATTGATTGCTTTTTTTATTATTTAATAAATAACTTTTAATTTATTTCATTCCAAAAATTTGCTTTAACAAATCCAAGTAGAAAAATCAGATGAAATATTTACCATAAGGCACCACGATATCATATTAAACTAATGACAATGTGACTCATAGACTTTGCTTCAGCAAAAGGAATGACAGCAGCACCAAGTTTCCACATAAGGAAATGAAAATATCAGCAGAAAAAATATACAAGTTGGTTTGATAATGAACAAAGCAGAATGACCATGATACAAAAAAGAGGGAATGGCAAAAAGCTAAACTAAAATAAATAGAAGACTTATCAAGAGAAGGAAACATCAAAAGTATGTACTTGAAGATAGAAGATGAAAGAATGTATACCAAGCCAGACCACAAATGTGTGAGAACCAGGATGGAGAGAAAATTACAATATAATTTAAAACAGCATTAATAACCCCAATACACAAGAAAGGTGCCAAACTTCAAAGCACAAACTACAGAGGAATGTTAAATGCTAATTGCAAAAAGTCTACAACCCTACACTGAAAAAATATTAGGTGACCACCAATATGGATTCGGAGCCACACAAAACAGATTAACGACTGATCATATTTTCATCATCAGATGCTTATTAGAGAAATGTTATGCATGTAATACCCCATTACATCTAGTCTATATGAGAAAAAAGTAAATCACTTCAAATACCTAGGACATAGGTGTCTACTCAACGCCCACGGAGAGGTCTTGACTGGATGTATAAGAAGAACAGAGACAGTTGAAACCATTAAAATTAGAAACCACACTTTAAAAAAAGTAAATCATTTCAAATATCTAGGACATATTTTGGCCAAAAATAATTGTTAATGTCCCTGCGATATAAAGTGCAAATCAAATTTCCTGACAGCGTTCTCGCTTTGATGATCAGAATAAGTGAAAATAAAAGTTGTGTAGTGAGTTGATATGCGTCGTTACAGTAAGCTCGTTTTTGATTGGAGCATAATAAATGAAAGAAATGTAATGCGCAGATATTGCATCACCATTTTCCGCTATGTCTAACCTCATATCAATCAAGCGTCTTTCCGTAGATGCTCAATCTTTAAATTTAAAAAATCAAAGCTAGCCTTTAAATGGCCAAGAGAAAAGTTTATTCTGAAAACAGCAAGTTTTATTGTGGCAAGTTATGCTGATTGGTTATGTGAGAACACAGCTGATTGAAAAAGGCGAAGACTTTATGTATTCTCACTTGCTTTCGAAAGTAAAGACATGACTGACACGGCACACCTTGCCATCTTCATCCGTTGAGTGAACTCCAGTTTAAATGTTACAAAAGAAATAATTGGACATGAAATCCATGCAGGGGACAAGAAAAGCAATAGACATATATCAAAGTTTAACCAGCATGAACCCGCCGCCTTGGGACAAACTTGCTGGACTTAAAACAGTTGGAGCACCAGCTATGTGCTGCAAAAAAAGTGGACTAGTTGGAAGGATGAGGTTAAAGATGCAGGAGAACTGTACTGGTGAATTGATAGCATATCACTGCATCATGCACCGCAGATAAAGTCTTCAACATGGAAGGCGTAATCAGCACAGCAACACAAACGGTCAACTAAGGTCTTAGTATATTTTTCCAGCTGATCGATAAAATCTGTCAATTCATGGACAGCAAAGAAAAATTGGAAATGCGAGTTGGAGTTTCTGTCCGACATAACATCTCAACGACTTGAACCCGCATCTCCAGGGATGGGACCACTTGATCACTGATATGCATGATGCAGCAAAGCTGTGCTTTATGGGAGATACAAATGCATCAATGCAACTTACTTTTCTTGCTCAGCAATTTTCAGATGGAGCTAATAGAGCTGCAGTGCAATGGGACACTAAAGGCAAAGTACGACACTGTTCACTCATGTCATTCCTCAAGAGCTGCCCAAGCTTCGAACCTTTGAATCTTGAGCGTGTGAGCAGCTGTATCCTGTGTTGAAGATTAACAAAACATCATACAGGAGTCGTCTCACTGATGAAAATATTCCCAACATATACAAATTTGAAGCCAAGAAATAATGCCAAACATCCTGCTCTGACAAATCAACATAAGAGCAAAAACTTGGTGTGCCAATAATTTTAAAAAAATTATAACTTGTTTCTATTTTAATTTATATTAATTTTTAGAAAAGATTTAATTTTCTGCTTATTGAATGTTTATCCTGTTTGGCCTGCAAACTTATATGTGATTTGACTTTTGGCCAACTGAGCGATTGAGTTTGACACCCCGACCTAAGATCTTTACTAAATGAAAGAATTGAAATACTAACAGATTTAAAAGAAAGAACATGGCTAGAAACATGTCATACTTCAGTTGTCAGAAAATATTCAAAAGTAAAAACATTACAAGAAAAACAAAGAAAACTATTTTTAAACTATAACCAGACCAGTTGTAACATATGTAAATGAAACTTGAACTCGGAAAACCTTTTAAACACACGAGAGAAAAGAAAAGTTCTCCGGAAAATATATGGATGGAGAATACTAACCAACCAGAATTTGCATAGTCTATAATCAGGATCCCACGCTAGTAGCATAATTAAAAAAAACGGTAGGCTACGCTAGGAAGGACACTTACAAAGGATGCCAAATGTCAGAGGAGGATAGAGGTTACATCACCAAAACCCCAGAGAAAAAAGGCTCAAAGGTAGAACTAGGCTTTGATGGATAGATCTACAGCAGCTAAGAATCCAAGCATTGGAAAAAAAAAGCATTAGTAAGGTCAGAGTAGAAGCTCAACATAGGCTGTAGCGCCAGAGATGGATGGATAAGTAGTTGCCATTGGTTCCTTTCCATATCACTATCGCTATGATCAATTATGTTACAGATTTGAACTTTGGTAAGGAATTTTTCGGCAATATACAGCACTATGGGTAGAATTTTTTATATTTTTATAGAAAATGTAAAACAATGCATAGCAAAATGGTGCTAAGGCTTTAGAATATTAATAAAGTTCAGGGGGAGGAGATTTTGATACTTTCATTTTGCCCTTGGTGAAAAAGCCTGGTGGTTGAAATAGAGAGTGTATATTTGTGTGTGTATAGAAGATGCTAATTCAATCTATTTTATCAACCCAGCTTAAAAGCCATGGAGAAATTTTTAACTCATAAATTACCAACAAAAGAATATAAAAACATTTGGATTAATTCATAAACATGAGCAGTGGTAATATCAGGTCAACTTTTGTATTCCTGTTGTACATGGGGAAAGGGGTAAATTTTAATACTGAGGCTTAGTCCAACAATAATTTTCTTAAACAACCCCCTCTCCAATATATGAATTTAACTCACCATAATAGTATTACATAGTACATTACAATGTTAAATGCAAACCCTTGAATACCTTGTCTGTCTAGAATGCGATTAGTTAATCTTATTCCATAAAATTATTAAAAAGAAATGAAGTGGAAGAAAGGAAAATTTATTGTACAATAAATGTCAATAAATATGTCAGATTCCCTTAAATTACTGAGGTCATACTGATACAAGTTACAAAAAAGGCTGAAATCTCTAAATGTGAGTGGGTCAAGAATATTTGGATACATAGGCATTAACGGCTAAATATCATTTCATAAAAATTTACTTGCCCTCCCATATAATGAACACCCATTTTTAAATTGAAGTTATTACCCAATATTTCTCACATTATATGCAGTAATTTATCGTAGAAACCAGGCTCCCAAATCTCATGCGAAGTTACTCATCTGCTTTTTGTTGCTTCCCCAGATGGCAGGGGAAATAAAATACGCGGGGAAGACCTAAATCAGAACCTACTGTCCAAAAACATGACATACTTCAGTAGTTAAAAAATACTCAAAAGTAAAAACATTACAAAAAACACCCCAGAAAACTACACATACAACTGTAATACGACCAGTAGAAATATACACAAGTGAGAATTGGACCCAAACGAAAAAACAAAGCAGCAGAAAACTTAGACACATGGGCCAACAAAGGATCAATATGGATGGAGAAACGAACCAATCAGGTATCGTATGGACGTTATCAGGATACCAGGCTAGAAGAACAAATAAAAAAAAGTAAAGGTTGCGTTGGGCAGGACACTGAGAAGAAAAAGGCTCAGAGGCAGAACTAGGCTTCGATGGAAAGACCATGTGGAAACAGATCTAATGCAGTTGGGAATCCAACCATGGAAAAATAAAAGCATCAGTTCTGAGTGGAATGGAGTTGATGATGGCCAAAGTTACGCTATGAAATTTAATTCATTTTTGAATTTGATAAATTCTTTTAATAATAACTATTGCTGGTTTTATTATATTTAATAAAATTTTAAATGACTACTGCTTGTTATATAATTAATAACATTTTAAATAGCAATGACTATTGCTTGTTTTATATTTAATAAAATTTCAAATACACACTATTGTTTGTTTCATATTTAATTTATTTTGTTCAAAATAACCTATACATTTTAAAAAGATTTGTTTTTTTTGCTTAGTCGAGCGCAAGTTTCATTGAAGTAGTTTAGTCGGTGGAAGGTTATGCTAAGTGTATTTGTACAAATATTTTGCTGCATTAATGTTAATCATATACTAGTCACTATACCCGGGTGGCCTAACGTATCACACTCATTCATTTCATAGTAAAAGTTCACATACCTTATCTTGTCCAAAGTTGACATTTAATGGATTGATTTCTTAGAATATCATTGAAACATGTCCTGTCGAGGTGTGGCTTCTCTTGACCATTCATCTATAATTTTTCTTGACCATTCATTTCTGTTGAAGAATGATTACAGCTCATGAAGAAGGAATGCTTAGTAAATTAAGCATGTGTATTAGTATCATTTCAAACTCCTTGTACCCATGAAAATTGACTTCACATATAATATATAAGCCTAGTGGTTCTCAAACTTATTCAAATGAAGCTAAACTTTTCTTTAAACAGGAGGGGTGTTAGTTTTGACCAATGATTATAATTATTATTAAGCTATTCTACAATGTCAACCTCCACCACTTACAGCAGTTCTTTACAAACATTTTTTCCCCCCCCCCCCCCCCCCAAAAAAAATGTTTCATACCAAAACATCCCTTATTCCATTATAGCAAAAGCATAAATAAGAATTTCAAATTTTAGGCATGCTGAGGGCTGAGTAAAGTGTAATGACCTGGAAAATAAGTGTCCCATGCTACTGGCTAGGTCTCAGTAAATTAGTTACCTTGAAAAAGTGTCCCATCTAAAATTACATTTCCCCACAACCCCTGAACACATTTCCCCACAACCCCTAAACACATTTCCAAACCCTTACCATAATTGTAGTAAACAAGATTTGTTTACATTTTTATTCATATTCAACTCATACTCATACTATTATTAGCCCTAACTTAGCTTTATTCAAGTTCCAGTAGTATACAATTCATAAATAGTGATAAAAATAGAATGCAGATGCATTATTTATTTGTTTTAATTTATACTAATTTGTATTTATATAATTATTGTTATATTATTATGTTTCAGTAAATTAAATGTAAACAATGCTGTATCCATGGCTATTATTTTGTAGACAATCAGCTGAGTTCCCTTTTCAATGAAAAGTTGAAGTAAGAGTTATCAGGCAGATTGTTTTCTATTTTGATTTCTTTTTATTGTAAGATTAAAATTATTTTTAAAAATATTTTGACAGCATCTGTGATTGGCAGATATGAGTATGATGACAGACCTGTTGACCCTCGTACTCCTAAAATCGTACAATATCGTCTCAAAATCGTAAAATACAGTATAGTATCAGTAAATAAATAAACATACAGTATATATATTTGTAGTATACAATAACTACTCGCAATGCGTCTAGGGGGGTCGAGTTAAGCTAGCCCCAATAAAGGGAACTGAACAATAAAATGTAGATGACTGACGATAAGTGCAAACTGCGGTCACTTTGTTTGGCAGATGTTTCTGACTTGTCTCTGCTATAGATATCAATTAATACTTAAGGGAACAGTCAGTAGTAAGAAATAGTTAAGTCACAAAATTACGTCATAAAGCACAGACGCAAACAAACATGATGAGATGCAATCAATTTTGTATGAAAGCACAAGAGTCAAATTTGCTAACACACCCCCCTTGCATGGATACCTTTTTTTTCACACTCCCCCCCTTTCCCCATCTTGCATACATTGCAATGAGCTCTTGACAAAAGAAAGAAGAAATCCAATAATCTTCATATATTTATGATGTTCAAGTAAATAAAATGTGACACGGGTTTTCATCACTGCAATTCAGCCAGCCCAGTGGTTCCCAGATTATGTGCTGCATCGCCCTGGGAGCTCTTTGTCCTGAGGCAGGGCCACAAGTATGGGGGGGAAGAGAAAATTCACCTTAAGAATGGACCATGATAGTGAATTAAATCATTTACTTAGTCCAAGAGAAAGGTCGCAATGGATTGTCCTTTTACTGATCCGCCCGGACGGGTGGAGGTACACATTTTTTTCTTAATGGGTTGCTGCGGCTTCCTCACTGGGCGTTGCGAAATATTACAAAATGTTCATAACTCTTTATTTCAACTTATTTCAGCTAGCAGTGCAGAACAGTTGGAAAAAGTATTTTATTTATTTAATTTAAAAAAAAACATGTCTTAGTTTGCTCCGTTTTCACAATCGCCGCGGTTCAGACGAACAAAATAATTATGTAACAAAACTACGTCACGCGCTTGGTAGCAGTCAGAGGGGATTGTAAGTGAAGTTGTTGCTAGGCGAATAGTCTAAAGATTTCTGTTGATGCAGCTAGCTAGTTCACTGCCTCACACAAAGCAACTTTATGACAATCATCACCATCAATGCGATACATTGCGGTGTTATTTTTATAGCCTTTGCCACTCTCACCAATCCCCACTACCCATGCGACTCTTATGCCACAAATCCCCTCCATCAAAAACCTCCATCTCCCCTCTCGGTGCGTGCATAATATAATGGATGGTCCAAACTTTAAAAAAAAATTACAACCAATCGTTTTCTCTGTCCATTCACTGCCATATCTTTATTAGAAACTGCAACAACCGAAAAAAAAAATTAATCGGAAAAAATAACCAGAATATTTTTTTTACTGGGTGTCTGAAAATCGTAGTTTTGGCGGGTCTGGGCATACAATAGTAAAAGACATCTAAAAATCGTACATTGTATGCCAAAATCGTAAGAGTAAACAGGTCTGTTATGATGACCATGACTGTGGGGCTCTAGTGGATTTCTGCGTTTAGACCAGACATACAAAGCATACTGCTTACTGATGAATGTTAAAAAAAAGAGAGATATAAGGAGATTTCAAAAGCTAATAGTACTAATAGACTTTTTCAAACTATTTTAATGCAAAGTTGGATGCATATATTTGTTAGAGCACAATGTGCGCAGGACAATGGACTGAACAAATTTTCTGTTTTAAAAGATTGGTGTAACATCATTGAAGAGGAACTAATAGGATTTATTTTGAATGCAGTACTTATTTAAGTACTTAATTTTACAGACTGTGGTCCAGAAATCCTTATATGATGTACTATGTGCAAGAACACTGACTGGAGACAGATTCCTTTAGATATAAATATTGAGTTTCCTCAAAGTTTCTGATACTGAAAGTAAAGGAGACAAGCTGTGCAAAATTGGGAGACTCATGTATCTCAATGCAAAATAAAAATAACTGTATCAGCATCATGAAAATATAGCAATTATTGAACAATTTAGGAGACATAGGACATATTTGATGATGTACCAGTTACTGTTAATTCTGATATTTTTACATCATGCATGCGCTGCAACAAGTAAATTGCATTACCAAAAACAAGGGTAAAAGGGTCTGAGTGTATGTCAGATTCTTTGTTTGGGATACATTGTTATGTTTTAATAAAGAAAGAAATTGTTTTTAAGAATTTTATGAGCATCGCCTCGATGACAGATTAGATCATTATATGTGATTTAAAAAAAATTACTTAGCTTTTATTCTAATTTGAAATATTTTTTTAAAATGATAATTTTCACTTTTTGGGGCAATATTTTCCTTATTGATATAAGCCATAATTTATTTATCTGAGTCTTTTCTTTTGAAATTTGAATATATGCTGAAGTATACACTATAATGCTAATAAAATATAATAAAATGTCAATTATATTGCGATATTTCCCATCTTTGAAAAGCTGTGATCTTATGTTTTTGTTAGGGGTGTGCCGGATCCGTTTTTTCCAACCGGATCCGGATCTTCTTATGCGAAATCCGCCGGATCCGGATTCCGGTTTCTCCCGGATTCCGGATTTTGGTACTATTGGTAGATACTTCGGTAAGTCAAGGTGGACTACTACTTTTTGTGTATGGGAATTCGCAATCGGCGCCAAAAAATCCGAGTTTTTAATTTTCCGATGTGTGTGTCTATTTATTATTAAATTAGTACTTTCGATATATATTTGAGTTCCGTTCCATTTGGATAAGTGTCTTACGAGAGACGCCATGTTTCTACGCGTTCGCAGCAGGTTATGCAGCTCGCTCAACCTAATTTCGCCATGGGGTTGGCCACGCCCCCCTTTTTAATGGCGGAAGTTGACGATACTTAGGAAATATTAATTTATTATCACTATTTACATCAAAATAATTGATAACTTGTGTTTCAGAATGCATTTAAAGACATTTAAACTGGAATGTTTTAATTTGAGCTTTAACAACCCGGTAGAATCCATATTATAAATGATCAGAATTTACCGTGTGCAACACGTTGTCATTGGCAACCATTCACAGCCACTTGCATAACTGTATCGTAGTACTACCTCAGAGTTTCATTCATAAGAGTTTGCCGTGTGCAAAAACTATTAAACCATTGGTCAGGGAAAGCTTTAATTAATTATTCATGTGCCAAAGTTGAAAGTTTAAACTAAGTCTAAACAGTATTTTAGTGATAAGGCAGGGAATGCGTTGCCTTATATAAACTATATAGTCATTGCGCATGACGGGATTGGTGGAATGAGATCACAGAATGTGGAGATGCAGTCCATGTTAAAAAATGACAAACCAAGTCGTACTTTAAAAATTCATAACTTTAAAACTACAACAGCTAAAAATATGATTTTGGTGTTATAATTCTTTAAAAAATTACATCTTTTCAACTATGCCATTGGTTTATTTTTACAAAAAGTTTAAATTTTCTTATCAAAGTCCCTACACTATTGGCCACTATTAGCGGTGCTGACTCTAGCCTCTGGTATGTACGGAATATTAAACATTAAACAAGCTCAACGCTCGAAACAATCGATTAATGTATCGTGATCGTGTGAAATTCGGGAAAGAGAATTACTTTTATTTCAGATTATGATCCGGTGAGTCACAAAATCTGGCAAATTCCGAGATCCGGTATATTCCGGATTCCGGAATCCGGTTGTTCCGGATACATGTAAATCCGGCGGAACCGGATTTCACCGGATAATGCAAAATCCGGCGGAACCGGATTCCGGACCGGGGTCCGGCACACCCCTAGTTTTTGTCAAGTCAAAAATGTTTTGTTTTGCCTAAAAATAATAATAAATCAATTTTGTCAAGTATATTTTGAACAAACACCTAATATCATTTAGAAGGCATGCAATTACCTTTAAAATCATTTACTATACTTGTAGGCTGCTACAAAATTACACCCATGGCACTGAATAATAAGTTGTTAAGGTCATAAAAAAAACTTGAAAAACCTGCCATCTTTTGAGAGCTAATAAGTACGGTAAATTAAATCTTACAACACGCTTTAATTGATTTGCTATTTCTGACGTGCTGTGTTGAATGCGAGGCATTATAAATTTTTGCATTTTATTCACTTGAATTGGAACAAATATTTCACATGGTGCCGACACCAAAGACATCAGAAACTACACCAAATAAAAAAGACACGACGTCGCAAATTTTCAGTTGCAATGGAAGAAAGCCTGCCTTAAAAAATGTGATAGTTTTCCTTACTTTGTAAAAAAATTATAACTATTTAATCTCTAAATGGGGCTATAATGATTTACACTGATTTTACGAGTTACAGATTGGGTTAAAAACAATTTTTATGATTAAAGCAGTTATTCATTTGTACTTTGATTTAACTGTTCAAATATATGTTACCATGTACAGATACATGTCATTGTGTAATTACCTTCCATAGATAAGGTGAAAAGCTTATTTTTAAAAGGCTTATAATTGGGTTTGATGTAATCTGACATGTTCATGATGTTTAGCAGCTGATTCATGTAATCTGACAACGTAGTTATAAGCCTTTGACGAGATGAATTTGAAACACAAGTGGACATTAGAATACTTGAATTGATTCTACAAATTTTACAAGAAAGTATCTGTGATGGTTTCAATATGAATATAATATAAAGGAAAAAAAAACACACCATAATCATATTTATCCACATCATGAATTTTACTCTATGATAAAATAAATGTAAAAACTTGTAACAGATTTGAAGTTTTTAAACATAAAATTCAAAACCTATTGTCAAATTTAATTTACTTGAAAAGAAAGGGAGAAAATAAGCTAATTTTTGTAAGTGCTGGAACAAAGGGGAACTATTTAACTAGTAGTGTTATGTTTCAAGAAACAACTGCTTATCTCCCCCCTCCCCCCCTTTAAAAAATGAAATTACATTAATTCGACACAAAAGTAAAACTACTTTGATGAATACTGCAAGCATCCATTAACATATTGGACAAATACAGATTAATTATTTTGTATTTTGTTTTGAAATGCCTATTTATAGGGGCCTAATTATAGTGGGCAATTTATTACACAATTTTAAAATGAATTATAATATTGTAGGCTTACATACTTAATCTATTCTACAACTTCTTATGGAATTGTTTTCCAATTTGGGGCATACATCCCACATATGGTCTACAACCCACCTGATGTACTCAACCCACATGAGTTAACCTCACATAAAGTGACACCCCACTTGGTGCAATTTGAAGATTATGGGAGACATTAACTCAGAGAAGGGCATGTATTTACATTTCATTTTTTAACTTCTCCAATAGGAGGACATCAAACCTTTTAAATGATTAGAGTAATGACTTGTGCATAGTTACTTATCTCCCATTGAGCGCCTCCCTAGGTGGTGGATAGGGGAAAACCCAAAGGATATGATGGCTTCCTGGGAAATATAATAACCAGGGTGGACCAAAATCACACTTTTGAGAGAGAGAGTGGCTACTTTTAAATATCTATGAGCTACATAAATGAGCACAGAGAAATAATGACAGAAACGAAAGAAAGGATAAAAGTAGGCAACTGTTCTTATTTCGGCCTACACAAGCTACTACAACTAGGAAGCAGAAATATTTCAAGGAAAAATAAGATTGCCCTATGCACCACTTTTATTATCATAAGACCAGTGGTAATGCACAACAGCCAGACAAAAGCCTTGGACCTGTTCAATGCCTAGAAAATTCTCAGAAAAATATACAGTCCAGTGTTAGATAATGACAGATGGGGATGTATCTCCCCTGGGGCTCTGGTTGACAAGTTTGTAGTGGCTTGCTGACTAAAGAGGCGCTGTCCCCTGGCGCTACCCGAGGAGCAAAACCATCATTGCGTGGGCTTGCATTGGCAGACAAAGGGCATGCATGGTATCTGATGAAATTGGAAGGATCTACAGGGCTACCACCTGTGGGAAATCTGAAGCTGGGAATAAAACGGCAGAAACAAGATAGGGAGCATGATTACATGTTGCCGTTTATGGATACTTGGCTTGAGGTAGTTAGTGGCAAGGCATGAGGTGGGTAGTGGCAACCTCATGCCAGTGATTCTATTTACACAACAATTGAGGTAGCTGTTCCTAGGCAACCATTCCGTCACAGCTGCTTCATAAATTAGTTGGGAGGTAGAACCCTATGTAGAAATCCCTAGAGGGCGTTTGATGCTTCCCAGGGATTGGCAGGAGAAGATTTTAGCATGTAAATACACCACCCTTACTACTGGGAAAGTCGACTGCTGCTGCAATGAGAGCAGCATCACCGGCCTACCGGAAGCCCTTGGGCTGGGGTGGCCTCCGCTGATACTTCATTGAGTGAGTGCTGTCCTGGCAAAGGGAGATCTCCAATGTTCCGCTTTGCGGCCCGATAACTCGGGCTTGGGTGCTTTGGGGAGGGCATAAAGAGCTAATGTAATAGCTTGACAGCCGGCTGACGTCATTTCCTAATGTACATTTCCAGTACCTGTATCGATTGTTCCACGAACCATTCATAGTTGCTGCAAGGTATATATAATGTATACACCTCAAAATCATACATTGTATGCCAAAATCCTAAGAGTAAACAGGTCTGTTGTAGATCGCCAAGGTTCTATTTTTAAAAATGTTCAATATAGTTACTGTATATACCCATAGACAAGTGAACTGAGTCACTGTAATAATGCTGTATGTTTAATAGTTTAAAAGTCTTATGATACACAATATTTTTAAGGTCTTGAATAAAAACCTTTAAAATAGTTTCCCAGCCAAAACTAATATGGTCAGCTTTGAGCAAGTTACATACTTTTCAGGGTTTGCCTGGCCAGAACTAAGATGGTCGGCTTATGCCACT
The DNA here is from genome assembly GCA_964033795.1 of Lymnaea stagnalis. Classification (NCBI taxonomy): domain Eukaryota; kingdom Metazoa; phylum Mollusca; class Gastropoda; family Lymnaeidae; genus Lymnaea; species Lymnaea stagnalis. The sequence goes on along the minus strand of CAXITT010000319.1, from coordinate 852,324 downwards.
GAGAAATAAATTCCAGGATCCCAATACAATAATAGTTACCTCAAGATTAATCCCCAGTGTGATATTAAGTTAAAAAGTAAAAAAAAAAATTTCACAGTTCTAATGAAAAATAAAGAGCATAAAAAGTTATTTTACCTAAAGTTGACAGGACATTGTCCTGATTTCTCCTGCACATTCATCATAAGAGCAGCTGTGAAGTCTGGCAGTGATGGAAGTGATCTCTGTGAAAAAAACAATTTCAACCTGGAAGCAAAATAACACATGAATTAGTAGAAAGACAGAAACTTTACTCTAGTAGGGCGCAAGCTTGCATTTATATGAAGACAATATCAGGTTAAAATTGTTCATAGGCTTAGGATATGTTTTTTTATATACTTATTATGAATATTAAAATTACTCACAAACCTGGTGTAATCATTGATTTTACACCAGCCATGTTTGCATAGGCATTGAGACAAAAGACTCTCAGTTCTCCAATTTGAATAGCTTGGTCTATTTAATTTATTTAGTGGAATTAGTGAGGAAAATTTAAGCTCTTTAGGATTTAGGGAGGTTGGTGTTAAATGAACAAAAGAAAGTCTTCAAAATGGGCAACTCAAGCTCAGTGCAAGATTTATCTCAAACTACATTTAGAGTAAAGAATCTTAATAAAATTTTTTATTTTTTTGGTCACAAATCAATAGTAATATAATTCTATCTTGCAAGACATAACTCTTGATAATTACTACTATGATTATAACAAAAAAAAATCGTATGCTAAGACAATGATGTGGGGCAGAATTTTGACAGAGCTCCTCTACAGACAGATTTAGGTTAGTTTCAACTCCGCTCTAGCTACCGATTAATTTAAAGATAAGAAGCAATCAATGTAAATAGTATAGCCCTTTCATATTTTTTAAATCATTTTTTTTGCTTTACAGAAAAACATGCTCCCAATATGTCAGAAGGAATTTTAAATTGATAGAATATTATTCCTTTTTTTAAAAAGGTATATTTATCTAATTTGCACAAAATTAAAATGTGAAAGACTCTATTCGTGTCATTATACCCCAACCTAATCAGTGAAACTAACTTTTCTGATACTTTCTTTTTATATTTCTTACATGCATTTATCTTTGGTCCTTTGGATAAAGTGCATTCATTCAAAGGATCAAGATTATCATATTTATTTGGACAGGGGTTAAGATGTTAGAGGGGATACTAGGTGTTGAGAAATAAATTAAAAGAAATGTTTATTATGGAATTTACAGCATATAATTGACTGGGACAGCAGCTCCCAGACTGTGTTCTGCTGCGACTTTAAGTGTTTAAAAATTAGCGGACTTAATGCAAGCCATTTATAATCTTTATAATTATAAGTAGGTACTTCGATGAAAAAAGGGAGCCTACTACTTTTTGTGTATTGGAAATGGGCATCGGCACCGAAAAATCAGTTTTTAATTTTCCAATGTGTGTGTCTATTTATTATTAAATGAGTACTTTCAACATATATTTGAGTTCCGTATTCGGCCTTATATTTTGATAGACATCTTGGCCTACATTTCCATCCAGCTATTTTGCTTTTTCAATCGACCTTTATTTTGATATATATAAGGCATCTTCTGCCTAATTTTGACATGGTGTGGGACACGCCCCTTTTTAATGGCGGAAGTTGCTGATACTTAGGAAATATTTAATTATTATCACTATTTACATCAAAATATTTGACAAGTTGTGTTTTAGAATGCATTATGAAGACATATAAACCGGCATGTTTAAATTTGAGCTTTAAAAAGCCTGTAGAGTCCATATTAAGTTAAATGATCAGAATTTTCTGAGTGCAACACGTTGTCATTGGCAACCATTCACAGCAACTTGTATAATGGCTGTATTGCAGTACTACCTCAGAGTTTCATTCATAAGAGTTTGCCATAGCCATGTGCAAAAACTATTAAACCATTGGTCAGGGAAAGCTTTAATTAATTATTCATGTGTCAAAGTTGAAAGTTTAAAATAAGTCGACCCTAAACAGTATTTTAATGATAAGGGGATGCTTCGCATTATCTAAACTATATAGTCATTGCGCATGACACGATGAGCGGAATGAAGTCACAAGATGTGGAGGTTCGTCCATAGTAAAAAATACCAAACGAACTCACACTTTAAAAACTCGTAGCTGAGTGAGCCGTAGCTCAAAAAGTACTTTTGCTAAAAAGTTGATTCTGGTTTCATTTTTTTTATTTGAAATTTTCTCTAAACTAAACAACTGTAATATCAAAAAAAATATTTAAAATTTTTTAAAATTAAGACTAAAGTACGGTACCTAAATTTTAAGTATAAGGCAAGGATATCTGTCTCTATGCACTCCAATAACTGATCACACATGGGTCTGAGTCTGGCACTTCAACAAGAAAACGTAGCCCACACTCTCTTTTTAGTTTTTATCAGCCACAGATAACCGAGATGCCCTCTTTCGACAGTACTACTAATACTAATGGCTAATGGACATAAATGAAAGAAAGAATAACCGTTCCAACTTAAGACTTAAAGCAATTCTAACACTAGTCTAACAACAGGAACACGCTTTTTTATAACCGACGCTGTAGTGGTAATTTCCCATAAATGATTTTAAATATTTTTGAAAATGTTGGTTTAGCTTAGCTTTATCGGATGACAATTCAACACAAACGTACCGCATCTCTAAAGTAAAATAAAAGCCAATAAATCTTCTTTTCAGTTTTGTTTTAAAATATCCATATAAAATGATTTATTATTCACCCTGGTCCTGGTAAGTGTGCAACGGCACGGGTTTTGCAAGAGTTCTCACCTTAAGCAGTGACGTCACTTGGGGTCAACACTGGACTAGGGTCAGGGCTTAGCGTGACTGGACCAACAATGAGAGTAACTTTCCCGTTCTTCACTGAGCACCATTCGCGTCAATATAATAATCTGACGATCGGCACTTAATATGAAATAAGTTAAAATGAAATTTACTTTCGGTTTTTATTAAAATTCAACTTACAAGGTTTAAAAGAAATAAAATGAGAAACTCATACTTATAACTTATAATATAACAACCCAAGATATACACCGGAAGTAAAACGCGCGCATAGCTAGAAGTGATGACTTTTCATTGGTTGAAAACGAAGTACCTATAATGTCGCAATTTAACTGGACATTTCAACATAATTTCTGGGGAGGGGAAAACCCTCCCTTCAATTTCAATACAAAAATAAGAAACAACAAATTTCTGGGGAGGGGAGATTCGTTTACAAATATTCAAATATGGATCTTCGTCATTTTAAAAAAAAAAGAGCTTGATATTGGATTTGGAGGAAGCGAATTTCAACATAAAAACATCCACAAGAAAACATATAGTTCATATTATACCTTTCCCAAGCGAAGTCCAAATCATCAAAATATTCAAAGATCTTTAAGACAAGAAGGCGTTAAACTATTGAAAATTTTTGCTTCTGAATTCTGGTGATTTGCTCATCATCCATGCATTAACTTTTAAATTTTGATTTTTGGGTCCGGCCTTGTGAGCCTTGGTTGTGTAGAACTCAAATAGTAGTTGGCTCCTAGTAGTCTAGTAGTAATTATTATTTATATTCTTATCATCTTATGACTTATGTCTATTGTCTAGGCTACCCTCGGTTGGCTAATGTTGGAAATCATCCCTGTGACGTCACTTGTGTGTTTATTATAATTGCAGTGAATTAGGGTTGGGGAGCTTTCTCAACATTTACCCTAACCTAACTGTGGCTTTTAATTATTATTATTATTACTTAGTAACTTCTTTTAATAGTTTTGCCCAGTTTTGGTGACAAACGTTTTGAGTTTGAGCTGGGTATTAGCTTAGGCTAGACACATTTAGGCATTCATTCGGGCAGGTTAATCTCTCCAACTTCAAGTATTTTTGTTTTTAAATTTAAGCGTACTATGATCAATCATAATAATTTAAATAATCTCAATCAATGCAAATGGAAAAGCATTATTTTTTTTGTCTCATATACTTTAAAAAAAATAATTAAAAGGATCATTAGGATTTATAGGTCAAATACCATCTTTTTGTCCCAAAGTCAAAGAAAAAAAAAATTAATTTAACAAATTTTAATTACGAGATAAAATATAAAAACTACGCCTTTTGCTATTTCTAGCGCTATTCTTGACTATTGTGGTACACTAGGAGATATCAGTGGAAATTTCTATTAAAACTAAAACCAAAGAAGATAAAACACAAACAAATTGAATACTAATTGGAAAACAATAAATAATTTTTCCATAACTTAATTATTGAAGTGTTTTATTGTAGTTCCATTTGGTAAATACGGAGTGGTTGAGTTTTTAATTAAATACTCTTCATAATGTCATAGTCACAATGATCACTCCAACCAATGGTTCTAAAATAAGAGATTATTCTTAATTAGTTAATTCAAAATTGCTTTAAACTAGAGACACAATGACATTTGATAGAATGATAGTAGACAAAAGTGGGCCTAAAAGATAATTTTGAAAAATTGATTTATTAAAAAAGCTAACAAAGTGAAACTGCTACAAATAATATTTTATCGTAAAATCAAACGCCATGCAATAGTCATAATAATAATAATGAAGCGTTTTTAATTTGAAATGAAAGTCTTTTCCTAAAAGACAGAAGAGTTCTGTGTGTATACCACAAATGTTGCCATAAATACAATAAAATATGCTTGGAGTCGGAGTTAAAGTTCTACTTTCGTACGATTTGTTTAATTTTAATTTGTTACTAAATGATATAGCAAGTACAGACCTACAATTAATAGTTTTAACTTTTATTCTGGTGCTTTGTAACTTCACCAAAGTTGAAACAATATAAACTTTAAACAGGTATAAAAATAATCTAATAATCTGATATTAATTAAACTTAAGCGCAGGGCATAAATCGACCAATCAAGAAAGCTAGGCTAGGAATAGGAATAAGGAACATAACAAACTAAACATTATTCACTTGAAGAAGTATTTGAAGAAAGATGATATTGTAAAACTAAACATATTTTGGAGGATACATCCCACCCTCTTCATCACAGATACTTAGGATCGTCTTGTTCGGGATGAATTCTTTCTGTCAGTGCGAGGACTGAAAGATATAATTTAAAAATTCTTTCGTTCCCCAATCTGTTAGAATTTATCAGCCTGCTTCCCTGAAGTCACAAATCTTAATGAGAACTAATAAGTCCTTGATATGACTAAGAGAACTCTTTGAATGGCTGTGAAATAATTTATTAATATAGTCTTGTGTTCAATTTTTTAAAATTTATGTGCTGAAAATGTACCATGCAATCATAAAACATTTCCAGTTCCTTTTCTTTGGATCAATAAAAGAATCTTATCTTATCTTTATACTTAGAGTCAGACTATATAGTCTTTTATTAGACTCTCTTTAAGTCTTTGACTGCAGGCTCCTCAATAATTAGTGTAATATTGCTCTTGGCTTTAGTTTGCCTAGAAGTGCAACATGGATGCCATAGGCATAGGAGCAAAGTAAAGATTACACATGTTCTTGGGGTTTACCCAAAAATGTGGGATTTTCTGGTACTTTTGCAGTTATAATTACTTCCAAACATTAAAAAAAATTCTAATTCTTAAAAAATATTATTTATAATAAGATTGATATTTTTTTTATTTCAGGGTAGCCACTAGAAAAGCCTAAATTTAAACAACCTGATTTATCATAAGGACATATGTAAAGCCTATAACTATAACACAAAGAGTCATTGTCATCATATCAAAGCAATATCCCCAGGATGAAGACATCAGCATATGCAATCTTAATTCTCACTTGTACAATTCCTGGGAACTGTTTCATACACGGTAGTGGTGTTGCTGCTGGACTGGCCGCTATTGGTTCAGCAATTTTTACTGCCTTTGACACCTTCCGATGTCGATTTTCCTCTTGTTGTGATGATACTTGGATAATTAAAAATATAACAGGTATACCGGTAATCACAACAATGCTTCAAGTTTAATAGGTATTTTGTTTAAATGTGTCAGCTCCACCTTAATTTGTCTTTAATTGATATGAGAGTTCTTGTCAATATAAGCGCAGCAGTCACATATGTGTAACTTCATTGTTTTATCACTGATTAGGAAATCTTGTCGTTATTTTTTAAAATTTCTTAACTTTTAGCTAAACATTGTCATAAAAAATTTTGATTTTTTAGCAAGAAACTTACAGATTTCTTCCTTGTTTTGTTAGTTGTATTGCGTAATTTTAATTATATTGATTTCAGCCCACACTAATTAATAATCAACAATATTTATTTTAACTGGAAAAATTATTAATGCAAATGAATATAGAGTTGCTCCTCGTAGAATAATACCATAGTCTTTTAAAGCTTAATTTCCTCCTCTAAACCCTTAAAATTAAAAGTCATTATTCTTTTTTCATTTAAGGTCTAGAATCTGATTTGGCCATGAAACTTCACGGTCAACACCTTGTTCAAAAGACTGTAATTGGTCATATCAAAGGTCACTTAAGGTCACCTAGCCCTCCTAAAGCCCTGGTCCTTTCATTTCATGGTCCTACTGGGGTGGGCAAAAACTTTGTTAGCCGTATCATCGCAGAAAATTTATACAAGGATGGTCTTCGTAGCAAGTTTGTTCATCTTATCTCTGCAACAAAAGAATTTCCCCATGATGGTATGATTCCCTTTTATAAGGTCAGTATAAGGAAATATTCATATCTAAATCTTATGATTACCTTGTGATGTACCGGTACAATGGTGGGAGAGTTAAAAATTAAGCATCCATTATTTTTGGCAACATCAGCGTAAAATGCAAAAAAAATATTACCCGTACTGATTTATTTTTAATTTTCAAATATTGCCATCCCACCTCCCCAATATTGCCAGTCATTTTTATTCTCATATTCTAGATCAGGAGTGGGATAACTATGACAAGTGGGCCGCATGCAGTCCAGCAACTGATATTATGTGGCCCTCGAAGGCATTTAGAAATATAAAAAAAATACTTTGTTTTTAGGTTATTTTGATGAATTTTACAGAATTTCATGTACCGTTATGATTGTTTGAACATTTTTTATCAACTTTCTTTCTAATTTTCTTTTTTTTAAATACAGTCATTGACTTTTGTCATGTAATGCTAAAATGCAAATTTACTCATTTTAATATAGAGAAATGTTTATTGACATGTAAAAATTGGATATAATATACATGTGGCCCCTCAATAGCTTTACATATGTTAATGTGGCCCTTCACACAAAAAGTTTGCCCACCCCTGTTCTAGATAAAACTTAATATATATGTTCATGTCCAATCAAGAGAAATTATACATTTTAGTATTTGACATATTTAAAAAAAATTCAATTATGCATTAAATAAAACGTTATGGTTATGTCATAACTACATAAGTCATGCTTCCATTTTCTAAGTTCTAAAGTTATATTTGTAATCTATTAAAAAATATTAGAAGCCCTTTTTTTTACAATTATAAAATGTTCTGTTACTTTGGTAGGGGGTGCAAGACCAAGTCGAGCAATTTATAAGGGCCGCAAAACTGAAACAATGCTTAAGGGGTTGAAGACTATAGAAAAGGTTGGGAAACCCTGTTATAGAGAATCTTATACAACACTTCTGAACTTTGTTCTCTGTGCATTCATTTATCAATGAGAATGCAAATCAACCTAGTCTATTCCTTACTTCATTGTTAAACATATAAGATCAGGAACACACTTGGTCACACATACTCTCTTCCCATCGCAGCTCACTAGTCCTACTCATTTACACTGGCATTCCTCACCTTAAAAGATACCTAATCTAGTCAAATTTATGTCCAAATCAACAAATATGACCTAATCAATCTGGGATACTTGTGTATCTGCCACTCGCCTGCATTTGGATGACCATACCCCAATCTTCAAAAGATAAAGATTTAAAGTGTGTTCACATGCGGCCTGGCCCTTTACAGTAACATTACATATAAAAAACAACATGCAGAAGGTGGTCAGCTTTGATCTTCTCTAATCAAAGAGTATCTGGTTACTCTTCCCAGTTTTTTTTTTTTTTTTTACCCACTGGTCATCCTGACATAACTCAAATAGAAAAAACTGTTTGTCATGTTATTGATAAAAAGTTAGTTTCCCTGTCAATGTGCATGGTCAGTTGTTTAGAGAAAGAAAGATGCTAAACTGTTTCCTCACCATCCTCAGTAACTCCCTCAAAAACAACTATTACCCTTACTCTCTGAAACAATCCTAAAAATATCTACTTTTTAAATTTTATGTTTCTAGGATCAACTGAAATCATGGATTGAAGGCAACGTGTCACACTGTGAGCGCTCCATGTTCATTTTTGATGAAGTAGATAAACTTCCTCCCTTGCTGCTAGATGTTATAAAACCTTACCTGGATTACTATGAGCATTTAGGAGATATCAACTACAGGAGATCAATTTTCTTGTTTCTCAGGTAAGTTTATTTGAATTAAAAAAGAACCAGAGTTTAACATTAAAGGATGTTGTCGACTACGAAAGATTCATTTTCTTACTGTTTGTTTTTTAATTCTTTCTAAAAAATGAAGAACAAGTTTGAACAGAATAGTGAAAATTATTTTCTATAATTTTGTTTCTTGACCTATTTATTACCTTAGAGAGATAATTAAAATAAATTTGATTATACTATGTATTTTGAATTACCTTAAAATAATTTTTGTATCATAAACCAAGCTGAATTTTTTAAATGTCATTGTTGCTCAGATGGCTGTTTCTTTTAGAATTAGAATGATAAGACATTTGGGTGGCAGAGGTTGGAATTTTTTCCTGTGGAAGGTGCTCAGGGGCAAAAGTTTAGGGTGATCTCCTAACACACAGACCATTTTTTTAGGCATGCCTGCTTTGTCACTCATTTGTAAGTAAAGTAATGCTGAGTAAGTGAGTGGGGGGTGAGCTGCATAGATTTGTGGCAGGATGGAGACTCTTGTTCTCAGGATGTGGCAGGATGGAGACTCCTGTTCTCAGGATGTGGCAGGATGGAGACTCTTGTTCTCAGGATGTGGCAGGATGGAGACTCTTGTTCTCAGGATGTGGCAGGATGGTTGCCAACCATAAAATAATGTTTACTGATAAATACCAAGTTTTAGTGATAAAATTTTTTTTTACTGGCATATTTTTAATTATATTTTTATAAGGTTATAAAATGTCATTCTCATCAGTGTTTAAGTTCTCCTACTTATGATCATCAACGTTAAAAGCAAAAAGAACCCCCCCCCCCAACGCTGTGAATTCCATTTTTGTACGGCTACAAAAGACTTAAGGAAAATTAATCATTTTATCAGTGTTTAAGTTCTCCTACTTATGATCATCAACGTTAAAAGCAAAAAAAACCCCCCCCCCCCCCAACGCTGTGAATTCCATTTTTGTACGGCTACAAAAGACTTAAGGAAAATTAATCATTTTTATGGACATATTTAAGTTCTTACTGACTTTTACTTTTACGAACAGGTCATTTCAAGACAAATTTTACGGGCTTTCCATGTAGGGCCATAAATTCCTGCATTGATATTCTTTCTTATTCAGTATATGTTGATCTCACTCAAAAGAGCCAAGTCAAGTCTCCTTGGGATATCTGTAGCTTTATTGATACCTTTCCAATTGCTTGACACAACATTCTTTTTTTCCTGGTTTAGCACTCGGAGGCAATGATCTCTTTTCCCTGGCAATCACCTCACATTATAATTCTCGTTCTCGTAGGTCAATCGGTTACGCATGATTTGTGTTAGTCTCTCCAGATATCCTGTGTGTGTCAGGCCCCTAAACCCTAGTGTGCCTTGGCCGTAGCATGACAAAACAGTTCATAAATGTATGGATGGTTGGCTACTCTGCTCTCGTTTGTTTTAAGGAGAACAAAGTTATAAGCATTTATTTATAGACTGATATGGGTCATTTAATTTTCAAGAAATACTTTTATTTATTTGATATAAAGAAATATTTTGTTTGTAACTTCTTTTCAGTAACTCTGGTGGAAGTGACATCGGTAAAATCATTTTTGAACACTGGAAAGATGGAAAAACAAGAGAAACACTCGAGCTAACAGATGTAGAAAACTTTGTCATGAAGTCAGCTGTTAATGATAATCAAAGTAAGTTCACTGTATTTTAGTAACATTCACATGCCTTATTATTGCTTATGTTGTACAGGTTAAAAGTCACTGTGAAACAAAATGGCGAAAGAGGTAACGTAAAGCTTACCTAATAGTAAATAATAATTCTTTAGGTGAGACAAAACCCAAAGTTAGAACAGAAAACTTTCATTAGCGGATAACATTCCAAAATAATAATTGATAGAGGCAGAAGAAAGAAAAAGAAAGTTCACGCAAATGAGATGAGTGGAAGTCTGCCATTTTGACCCAACTATTCTCAGAAAGGATTTCTATACAGTATAAAAATTAAACCTCATTTAATGCAACCCTTTCCATCCATATCCTACAATTGTGCTTTAAATGTTTAAAGTAATATTTAAAAAGGGATTATAAATTTATTTATAAATATTTAAATATCAGCCCTTGGAGGTGAGTAACTAGCAAAATTATTGTGTTTTTCTCTGAACAGTATGAGGTAATATCGCAGCATATTGTTGCTTGTTAATTGAAAAATCTCTAAAAACCTGATAATTCAATTAACACAAATTATAATAAATGTCCTAAAACATGATTTTCTTATTCTTTCTTTAATATTTACCAGATGGCCTCTGGCACAGTCAGCTGATTAGCAACCATCTTATAACTGCTTATATTCCATTTCTACCCCTGGCGAAGGAACACGTCCGTAAATGTATCCGAGATGCCATGGTCACCAAGCGGTATTATATTGACGTCAGCGCCGTTCCTGACACCAAAGTAGACCAGGTGATCAAACAACTGACATTTATCCCAGAAGCGGAGCAGGTGTTTTCCAGCACAGGTTGTAAGAGAGTGTCAGAAAAAATTGATTATGTCATGATGGGAGGCAGCCTCAGCCATTTAGAGCTTTAGATCATTGTCCGTTACCTGCATGTCATCCAGCGGTGAAGTATTCTTGTAGTGGTGCGTGTCGATGTGAAATAAATTTAGAAAGATGTGTTTTATCAGCTTTCATCTGGGAATTTTGTGATGAAGTTGAAGTCTGTATCTTAACATCTGAATAACTAAACAGTTTGTGGAATGTAGGGGGCGCCAGGGCAGACAAATGTTACTGAGAGTTGAAACATTGTTTGAATTGTGGTATCAAGAAGACAAAAAAATCGTCATTTAGAACTTGTCAAGTTAATGTTCAAACTCATCTTTAAAGTTAAAGTGTTTTTTTTTTCTTTTCATCTTCCAAATGACCATGACCTATTTTTGTGTAGAGAGACTGGAAAACATGTGCACATTAACGGAAAGCTTTAATTTTGTGGGAAACATATTTTGCCATGGTTGAGTGTATGATTTCTTGATAAGCTTCATGTGTTTGAAATCTTTATAAATCTTTCTTTTTTAACACATCATATTGACTCAAGTTTCATGAGCTTTCAAGGATAGAGTTCATCTCACTTGCCTGTTCCATACATGCAGCAATGGCACATTGGTATTTTTCTGTCACAGACTGATACATTTGTTCTTTTAGCTTGCCTGTTATGTTAAATATAACAGCTGCTAATATTAACTTGATATATGAATTTTGTAACCAACAAAACATTATTACCTGAACACTTCAAAGGTGAAGAAAACAATGGAATATAGTTTCCCTTTCATCTTAAAAAAAAATTACAGTAAATTAATATTTTTTCAAAAATTAAAGAATTTCTACTTCTTTTTGAAAGTTATTCAATTCTTCTAAAATGTTCAAGTCTTTTTATGTTCATGACTAGATAATGTACTATATTATGATTACATTACATATAATATATGTATGCATGTATTATGTTCTCATAAATTAATGTTACATACAATGTTCTATGTATTTAAGGTGGCCAATAATGTTTCCCTGTAAATTATACTGCTGTTTTATAATTCACCCTGATAACATATACACCTCATCAAGATCCACTTGCTGAAGAAGTGCCAAACCTTCTATTGCTGCTCTATACAAACATAAGGAGCTATTTTGCAGCTGCTTACTTAAGATGATAGCGAAAGGATTTTAATTTCTTTTCTTGTATATTTAGTTGTGTAACTGCCTGTATTTTTATTTCCACCAGCCATCTCATTTAAATACTTATAATTGTAATGTTTTTCAGTGAAAATTAAATTGTTGTACTAATTAGGCTATACAAATAACTCAATTATTTAAAAGCTTAAATAATACACTAGTGTTGTACATAATTAATAATTACAGAGAATATGTTTGAATATTAATTTATTGATATGCCAATACAATTTCAGCCAATGTGAAAAAAAAAAAATGAAAGAAAACATAAATTAATGCCACTGCCAAAAATTGTTATAAAGATAGTGAAAATTATGTTTATTTTCATATTTTTTTGCTCTTAGAAATTAAAGAGTGTTATGAAATGTTTGAGTTTTAAATGAATCTCCAATCCAATTTCTTTTCCCTTTGCGTCACTGTAGACAAAAAAGGCATGTGTAAATATTAAATCTTTAATTATTAAACATGAATGTTAACAAACCATTATCGTAACATACAAAATTACAAAAGTAAAACTGCAGTTAAATAGAATCAGAATAATAAAAGACTTCTGATTTTCTCTGTAATAATAGTAATCTCAAATATAATAACAGGATCTGTTGTCTTGTTTACTTTGTGATGTATGCTACTGCTAGCAAATTTGTATGTTAATTCAACCTATGGAGTTTCAGAAAGTAGAGAAATATGGGAATGGGCCAATGTGATCTATTGTTAGCTTCAGTTTATCTGTGTAATTGTTGGATGGAATGCTGGGAAATAGTAAATAAGTTTATTCTTCATGTGCCATTTTAAATTTTGTGTCTACTTTATGTAAACTTTATCATGTTGACAATTGTATACAATTGGAAACATTGTGAATGTTTCTCTTACATTTATTTTTCTGTATTGATATAATATAATCATAAGTTAAATGACATCATTTAAAAATAAGAGGACATTTCTATTAACACAAATATTGTTTTTTATTTTGTTTACTTATGGAACCAATGAACTAGTTTAACATGTGCCTTACCCTTTGCAAATGAATAAAAGATCAATTTATGTGAAGGAATCATAATACATACTGAACATATAAAATATAGATAAAGGGGCCATCCACAATTTTATATATAAAAAAAGGCAAAAAATAAAAATTTTAGACACCCCCACACCTCCCTTCAGTTGCAACCCATACCTTTTTGGGCACCCCCACCATTCATGTGTACAATAAGCTTTCACCCCCACCCCCACCCAATCTCTTAATAAATTAAAACGTCGTGATTTTTTTTCATCATTTTTAAAATAATTAGTGATCGATTTTGCTGTCATTTTTTTTATAAGATACAGTCAGAATTTCAAGATAGTTATTGCACATTTTGTACAAAAATTTATATGAGCCCACCCATGACATACTTTTCCACCATAAGCACCTGTATGCTAAATTTCCAAAATCAATCCCCTCCCCTCTCAGTCACTTTTGCCAAAAGTTAAAATATGATTTCAGCCATATAAAATAGATATGTGCACAAAAATTGTTATGAAATATTTTTCAATATGGAATTCACTTTACTGAATCAGTAATTTGATAGGACCCAATATGAAATCATTCTACACTGCCCTTTTTTTGTTTAAATGAGATGCTTGAAACAGATTTTTAAAAAAAAATCTTTATTTTAGGACAAGATAGTCTTAGTGTAGTAATCATGATATATATATATATATAAACACTTAAAGGGCCATATTACTCTGATTGTATTTGTTTGACAGCTTATTGGCCTGGCTAACACACCACATGATGGTAGGCAGCAGTTAGGCTTATTAGTAATTAGCCTGGCTAATACACCACATGATGGTAGGCAGCAGTTAGGCTTATTAGTAATTAGCCTGGCTAATACACCACATGATTGGTAGGCAGCAGTTAGGCTTATTAGTAATTAGCCTGGCTAATACATCACATGATGGTAGGCAGCAGTTAGGCTTATTAGTAATTAGCCTGGCTAATACACTACATGATGGTAGGCAGCAGTTAGGCTTATTAGTAATTAGCGTGGCTAACACACCACATGATGGCAGGCAGCAGCCGAATCCATTCATTTAAATTAATCTCCTAATTTCTTTTTTAAAATTTTATTTCCTACAAAAATTGTCATACTATAATGATGGATCTTCAAGAGTTCTAAGGTAAATTGAAACAATAAAAAGTAAAGCCAATATGTATTTTTTTATTCATTCTGTGTTCCATTTTAAACTTTTATTTAATTAAATGGGAATCTCTGATTGCTAAATATAACCTAGCAATAAAGTAAAGGAAGCAATGTTGGCAATGAATGAAAGTAATTTAATGTGTGAAGTACAAGTAGACTTGGAAATCTGTTTTGTTCAATAATGGATTACTATTTCAGTGTCATCCCCAGGTGCATGGGACTCATGGACGGCAACTCATCTAAGAGAAAGCACACTCTGAATTCAAACCCAGAGATGAAGTCCCGTAGGAGGATAACATTGGCACAATCCATATTCCGGCAACTCTTGTGACACTAATGGTGCCCAGCTATATCATCCTCATATGATGTTCCCTTAGGTCCTCCTCTTGCGTGGAGAAAAGCAAAATGCTGTCTAGGAAATAAGCTTACTCTCCTGAAGGAACCAATTCCCATTATCCACCAAGGCATTGTGATTTCGTTCTGCGAAGTCTACACCATCGTCACATTGTGACGGACGGATGCCAAAAATTTTTTAAAACAAATTCAGTGTCCTTAATGTCAGTTGAACCAGTTCCCTTCAGTCTTGCACAACCAACATGATGCACAGGTTAGATCTGACATGATAAATTAATCTTTCAAAGTCTGATGCATCATCAACTGGACTATTTCAAAACATATGTCTGTCTAAATTGGGAAAAAAGCTAGAATTAAAATGGCCACAATCTTAGACTACAAGGTTGCAGTAATATGAAGGCAAAGCTCTATTATCTTCACAATCAGGGTTGGCAACACGATAAGTAGAGTTTACGGACACAATTTTTAAATTTTTTTTTACAAATTCATTTAAAATAAACTTGAAACTCGGAAGCTAAAAAAATGTTAAATATCCATATGAAGCCTACAGCTATGTTTCTACGCCTTTGTAAGTCATAATGTCAAAATCATTGACTCTTTTTCTTAGTATGTCTCTATTCTATATGAATGTGTCTCTTTGTCTTATGACTATGAGGGATGGGCTTATTTTATAGCGCTAGGTTATTGCACGCCATTCTAATCCACGATGAACGGGNGGGGGGGGGGGGGGTTGGGAGATTTTTTGGAATCTTTTTCTTCAAACCATATTAATTATAGCGGAGGGCCCTTGGGCGCCCGCAGAAAACTTTCTAGGGGGGGGGGGGCAAAAAAATCAATTAACTTCTAGGGGGGGGGCAAAAATTTTTTAGTAATGTTTTAATGTAGTTTTAATTGACGGTAGCGTATTTGTATGGTGAACGAACAGACAGGACATCAGCTTAGTTACTTTCTCTTTATTTTCTCTTTACTTTAAGTTTAAGAAATTTTTTGTCTAAAAATTTGTTATCCAATCAATGGAGATGCTGTTTTTTTGGTGGGCTACATGAAAAGTTTCTAGGAATATATATCATTTAACTGATTTTCAATAAATTAAAAAATGATTAAAGTGGGACAATTTTAAAAAAAACAACAACCACGGGAATCTTTTAAAAGTTAAAAGGCTAAGGGTCTCAATATTATTTCACCCGATCAAGGGATTTTGCTAGTATTAGTATGCATTGAGCAAAAGAATTTGGAAATACAGACTATCCTGAAATGACTCCACGAAAATTTTGACGATTTTCAACCCCCATCGTCACAAAATTACAAAGTTAGACCCCACCCCTCAAATATACCGTCTATAGCCGCTATTCGGACCCGGGTTCCTTTGGACTAAATTTACTAACTAACGCACATATTCTGGTGAAGGTCTGAGATTACTCTCTTATGACCCCGGCTAGTAAATTGGCTATCAACTCCATCTGTTGAGCTGAGCCATACAACATGTCCCTCACAAAGGATCCTCCAACCGCCCTGGCTTCCCCCGGGAGATCTAGTGCGGGACACTCCGTCAACAGATGTTCTAAGGTCTCTGGGGCCAGGCTGCAGTGCCGGCAGGTAGGATCTCTGTTGTTGTCCAACCTCCAGAAATATGTGCGCAGGGGGCAGTGCTCGGTGCGCATCTGCGTTACTAAACTCTGCACTCTACGACCTAACCCCCACCATGGGTCTTGTTTGCTAGGAGTAGGCAAGTTCGAATAGACGCCTCTGGCGGTCGTGTTGTCAGCCCATTGCCTGTACCACTTCTGCCTGAAGTGGTCCGCCAGCCAGTTTTTGACTCCCAAGAAAGTCATTGGTACTTCTGGCTGAGGCTGGGCTGCCCCGGTTTTCGCCAGAGTGTCAGCTATCTCATTGCCACTGATGTTGACATGCCCTGGTATCCATTGCATTTCTACCTTGCACCCTATTTCATCAAGTCTGCATATGTCGTTGTGAATGACGTCGACCAAGCTTGTGGTACCCTGTCTCTTCTCCAAGATCTCAAGAGCGGATCTTGAGTCTGAGAAGACGACAATATCGAGCCCCGCATGCTCCGTCCCTTCCAGAGTGACACGGACTCTCTCCAAGGCCTTGTGCATAGCTATAAGCTCCGCGTCGAAGTTTGACGCTGTAGTCCCACAAGGCCCGGAAAGTTTTTCATCGGGCGGTCCACCTACTGGGTATTGAATAAGCGCACCGTACCCAGCAGTTTTTTTCCTAAAATCAGCAGAGCCGTCCGTGAACACTTTCACAGGTATGTGCGTGAACACATCCATGGTCTCAAGGGCAGCCGCTCTCTGTACATGTTCAGGGCTTCGTTTCGTCACTGCTGCATCTGTCAAGGCCAAATGTATGGAGGGGCGTGAGGGTTCCGCATAAGGCGGATTAACTGGGATTTGGGTCAGTCGTTCTCTATTTGGGGGCAGGGGGACTGTCCTCTCCAGCTCCACGACCTGGTGCATGAAAGAGGACCTCTTTAGTCTCCTGCCACCCACCCAGTTATTTTGCATTTGAAAGGCTGGTTCATTTTCACCGAGCCGTCGGTACCTCTCTACGGTATTTAAGATGGATTTTTCCCTCCTAATTTGTAGCGGTTCTACATTGGCCAAGACTTCTACAGCAGCTGTGGGAGTAGTCCTGTATGCGCCACAGATGAATCTCAGTGCCTGATTCTGGATTCGGCCCAGTTTTTCCAATGCGGTCTTGCTTGCAAAGGATTGGACCGGCATACTGTAGTCCATCACCGACCTTACACTGCTTAGAAAGAGAGCTCTAAGCGTACTTGCGTTCGCGCCCCAACTTGTGCAAGCCAATTTTTTCACCAGGTTAAGCTTGGCGGTCGCCTGGGAGCAGAGGTCCTGTACAAAATTGTGCATTTGTACCTTTTGGTCCAGCTTAACTCCCAAGTAGACCGGTTGTTTGTCCCACTTTAGTGCTACATCGCCCACCTTGAGCGCATATTCACGGTATTCGAATGTCATTTAGTGATAGTTTATTTTAGTTAAACTGAAGAAGTAAGTTACATACATAAAGTCCATTAAATTATCTTTCATTTGATATCAAATTTTGTCATAAAAACCCTTCAATACTATTTTAAAATGTTGTTTAATAAACCCAACCTCTCTCTCACTCTTACTTCTGATACTAGGGCTAGGGTCCGAATAGCCTCAGCCAATTGTGGCTTTGTGGTTGTCGTGGTTTGGCTAAGTAAACATGGATCGGATGACGTAACCGTGAATTGAGAGGAAAGACATTATTCAGAATTAAAGTATAAATTTATTTTAAAAACGATATTACTTGGGTCTTTTTCAAGTAATTACTGAAATTGAGTTTAGAAACAACAAACATGACTTTGGAACCAACCAACTTGGTAAAAGTAGGCGGCAACCACGGGCAAGCTACTCTGTATTTAACAAGGGATCGAAAACAAATGCATGCCATAATTTTCGCAGTTGCTTAGACTTCCATTCTTCCAAGTTAGGCTTAGTTTCTAAAAAGCTTTTCAGATACATATATTGCAGAAAACAATGATTGCCTGAAATCTTCACACCAATTTTATTCAGGTATACTTAATAATATTAGGTAATATTATTAATAGTGTTATCAATCATCACCCAATCTGGGCTCTCAGTGACTTCAGTTTCAGATAACTTCATCCAATCAAATACTTGATTGATATTTATTAAAAGAAATAGCCCATTTCTCTAAGTAATCAAATGCCGTGGTATAGAAAGCCATTGTCTCTTCCTCAAATTTCGAAATCAAATTAATTATTTCTTGGTTAGGGTTCTCATTCGTTAACTTTTTCAAATTCATCTTGGTTTGCATCATCATCAATCATGCCAATAAAATTGGCAGTCTTCCTTTCAATCATTCAGACATTTTTGAGTGGCGATTAGAATATTTCTTATTTCAATCATCGAGACTTTATACTTCTCGATGCTTTATATTTTTTAAAAAACAGAGCCAAGTTGGACTGAAGAAACATAAAATAAATTTCATTGATCTGACTACTGAAAAAATCTGAAATTATTTTAGGTGGCCTGTCTTTAGCGTCAAAATATTGTTTTAAAGGAATCCAAAGTTTAAGAATTCTCTCAACTGTTTTTGAGTGAGATAGAAGTGTCTGATGATTGACATCAACATAAAAGCAGAACTCTTTCAACTTCTCTGTCCATACCGGTATTGAAAATAATTAAATATTTTCATGACGATTATTTAAATGTCGACAGCTAAGACTCCAGCAGCGCTTGATATTGTATTGTGGAGAATATGGGCAAGGCATCCAATTTCTTCTACATTTTTTCCTATTTCTTCTTTAATTTGGTGAAAGACATTCCGATGGCTGCGTCGATGAAGCCCTCCACAAAAAGCGATTAATTTATCTAATGGAATTTGTGGTTGTCTTAAAGTGTCCAGAAAAAACTTTGCAATTGTCTCCGATGTTTCATTATTCAGCAAATCAAACTTCAACAGCTTCTGTTGGATTCCATCAGTTTCAGTAAAGTATTGATCAACTAAAGGAAACATCTTTTCAGCCTTGTGGTTCGATGCGTCGGTGCCCATGTCGTAAAATGAAACTTCCTGCAATTGTTTAATGCATTCGGACACGGAATGTGGTGCCAGAATATTTTTAACAATCGCTGCAGCTTTGGTCCTGGCTCTAGACTGCTTGGCCGTGACTTTGGAGTCAGGATACATTGCGGCATTCAGTTTTACGGTACAATCAAGAGAACTTTCTACCTTGCATCTATTTGTATGATTCTTCATAGAAATATGATGCCTCACATCTGCCTTACCTCCGTTAGTTACTGAGATGAAACAGCTACAAATATCACACAATACTTCCTGATCCGTACTTGACAAAAGACCTCTCTTTTGTGTAATCATCCAAAAAGTGACACTTTCTCTTTCCATGGCATATCGTAAGTTATGATAAGTTAAGTTTATTAGACATTAAACAGTCGAAAATAACACTTTAGTCATCGAAATCATGGTTGACTGGATGGCTGAATGGTCTAACCTGAGCAAACCTCAAGTTGGTGGTCTGAAGTTCAACTCAGCCAAAGGCCAGTATAGCAAAAAACATCACCCAGGGTGGATGAGACTCGTTAACCTTGGTCGGCAATTCATCTAAGTAAGAGAAGGAAATGCTGAATTCAAACCTGGAGTTGTAGTCCTGTAAGGCGCATCCAATGAAAATTCCTGCAACCCTATCCATCCCTGATCATCTTAACATAGATTCTTGCCACTGGATATGTGGGCTGGAAGAGAGAGTGAGGTTAACGCCGCGCAACTCTTCCTCACTTTAAACAAAAGTCACCTGCGCAAGTCATCAGTCACCGGACGATTCTGTGGTCATCGTCGATCTTCGACTGACGAACAATACTAAGTCATCGAAGTACACGTCACTATACACTTCACGCTTTATATACCAGCAGTAAACACTTCAAACATTACTAACTTGCGCTCGTTGTTCGTAATACGTTTAGAAAGAATCTATTTATCAGATCCCTATTCAGATGGGAACTGCCTGATTCTTCAGCGTGGCGCTGCTTAAATAGTTCCAGGCCCGTACTACTGGAGAAGTCTGGTATTTTCTCGAATGATGGCGCTATATCTAGAAGGTGCTTGCATTGTGGATACAGGATACGCAACATTCAACACCATCTGTGAGACGACCTTGTCAACATAAACTTGTTGACATAAATAAAACTAACTGAGTTTGCATTTACATGTTGCGCTAACAGATGGCGTTACATCAGTACTTGAGCCAAACCCGTAACAGTATTTTGCAAAATCGTGACAAAATTAGGTCTTGTCGGGACAAGAAGGTCCATAACGGTGATGGTCCCGATATATCAGGATGGATGGCAACCCTAGGCTCACCACATAATAACGCAGTTATCCTCAAAAAATGAGAAACCAGGTTTATGATTTTATAAAATTATTTTCTTTATTCAAAACAAAAACAAATTTCAACTGAACTGAGTAACTGATTGACTGAAGATTGTACTACAAGGATGATTTGTGTTTTTTAATCAATTCTATAGTAAATATTTTTTATTTTAAAAAAGAAAATCCAAGCATTGAAGTGACCAAAAATCTTAGTAACAGAGGAGAAGTGTAATGAATATTTTACATTTATCCATGTAAAAAGTACATGAATAATTGCATGCTTATCTTTACAAAGCATGCAGGTCAATTATTTATGTCATATACCTAGAAATTTATGATTGCAGAAAAAAACTGTAGAAAGAAAATCACTGAATCAAAGATATTTTCTAGAGGAAAATTTATGTCTTATCACTAGGCACACCTTCTATGCAAACATCATTTCTTTAGATAAGCTGTACTTCTTTTCTTTTTGTTTTCCCAGGGAAGTCATGAGGACACAATATTATTTTATGGACTTATAGATAAGAAGGAAAAGATAGCCAAAAAGGATTTTAATATTACTTTTTTTTAGTCTTACAAATCAGTGAACTCTACACTTGATTCATTTAGAATATAAACCTAAATGTGCTAATCACTTTATTTTAAATTAAAAATAGACCAATTTCATCATTGAGGATAAGTATTTATCTAGTGTTAAGTCTTTAGTATTTTTAACATAACAAAGCAATACCCAAAGAATGAAGACATCAGCATATGCAGTCTTGGTACTTATGTATACAATTCCTGGTAACTGTTATATTATACAATCATTAAAATCAGCTATTTTTAATATCTTTGACACTATTGGATGCCAATTTACCACATGCTGTGATGATTTTTGGATCAACAATAACACAACAGGTACCAGTATAACAACTTCAGACATAATCTTTTATAATCATAACAGTTTTGTTAATGTAATAACGCAATCTTATATTAGCCCATGTTTTAACTAAGGAAGTTTTGTAAAATTTTTACATGATTAAATGATTATGTAAGCAGATCTCTGAGCCCATGGGTTAATCCAGGCCATTTTAGTATGACTTTTTCAAAGAAATATTTCTTGTGAAAGTTTTCAAACTAATAAATCAATTCTCATTGCTTAAAGAAAGGTGAAATGGTTGCTTTATCTCAGACTGATTAATAATTTTATAATCTTCAATATTTAAAATACTTCAATACTAAAATATCAAAATCATTTTCTTTGAAGGCTTAGTAGCTGATATTGAAAAAAAACTTCATGGTCAACACCTTGTTCACAAGACTGTCATTGGTCACATCAAAGGTCACCTAGGGTCACCTAACCCGCTTAAAGCCCTTGTTCTTTCCTTTCATGGACCTCCTGGTGTGGGCAAAAATTTTGTCAGCCGTATCATTGCCGAAAATTTATACAAGGATGGTCTTCAAAGCAAGTTTGTTCATCTTATCTCTGCAACAAATGAATTCCCTCATAGTGATATGATTCCCCTTTATATGGTAAGTGGCTTTTTGTTAACCTTGCACAATTTTTACTACATATAAGAAATATAGAGTTCTAAAGTTTCTTATAATTTAAAATTCTGTATCCAAAGAATAAAACTGTATTCATGATTATTATCATAAAAATAAGTACAATTTTAAAACAGAAGACACTTATAAAACTATACTTTTTGAAAATGTAAATAGTTTTTAAAAAAATTGTGTTTTATTTTCTGCATATTATCAAACACTAGCAATGACCAAAGTAATCTGAAATAAAAACTTACAGTAGGGTTTGTCATTTAATGGTGGAAAGCTATTAATAAAACATCCAGGCATTCAGTTTGTGCAATCTCATTAAATTGGGGAGAGATAATTAAACATCTGGATAAAACATTGGGATATGTCTCAGTTCGGTTGTTCTGTGTTAATGTGATTCAGGGTAGTGGGTCTTAACCCAGAGAAAAATATTTTAAAACTTTATTTTACTTAAGATTTTACAAATTTTTACTGCTTTATGTATGCTGAAATACATTGTTTAGAAGCTATGTTTTCCGAAAACCTTGTCTAAAAATAGTAACAATGTGATGTGACGTTTCCGGTCTTAGAAATGACAAACCCTATAGCCAGAAAGAAGGGTAATTATTTGCATTAAGATAAAACTGTATATGTATTTGAGAATTTTTTTTTTTGTATATATAGATATTAAGGAATAGAGAGCCCAAAAGCAGGCTCTTGTAAATCAGTGAACTCTACACTTAATTAACTTAATACATTAAGAATATAAAAATGTGTTTATTACTTCATTTTGAGTTAAGAAATAGGCCATTAACTAGTGTCACTTGCCACTGGTTATTCTAATCTAGGATCAGTTGAAATCATGGATTGAAGGCCATGTGTCACATTGTGAACGCTCCATGTTCATATTTGATGAAGTAGACAAACTACCTCCATTGTTGCTAGATGTTATAAAACCTTACCTGGAATACCATGTGCATTATAAAGGTGTCAACTACCGGAAATCTATTTTCTTGTTTCTTAGGTAAATTTTTTGGATGAATAATTCTATAATACCAGTAATTTTAATTATCACCCATCATGGAAGTTTCAATTATCATTGATCTACTTCCTTACTATTTTCTTATTCTAATTTCCAATAATATCACAAAATGTGTAACTGTTTATTGCTTAGTCTTTAGAATTTATTGCATTCATTAAATTTGAGCATTCGTTTTTGTAACTTCTTGACAGTAACTCTGGTGGCAGTGACATTGGTAAAATCATGTTTGAACACTGGAAAGATGGAAAAACAAGAGAAACACTGGAGTTAGCAGATGTCGAAAACTTTGTCATGAAGGCAGCTGTTAATGACAAACATAGTAAGTTCACAGTACAACAATATACACATGGCTTTCTATCATAATATTGGAAAATATGTGCGGAAAAATCCATATGTCAGAAAAAGTTGAAGAGTTTCCATCTGCTGACCACAATACAATATACTTTAGAAAAGTTATGCAGGAAAATATACACATAATGAATAAATACAGGTAAATAATAAAATGGACGAAGGGGCCATCCATAAATGCAAAACTTTGAGGGAGTGGACCTAATGAATTTGTGATGGGTGTCTAAATTTTGTGACAAATTTCTTTTGATGGGGGAGGGTGGTAAAATAAATAATCCAAAATAAAATGATGGCTTTAAAAATGGATCCTAATTCAGTTACTTGCTCAATGAGTCTACCAGGCTAAGAATCAATTATTCAGTGAAAGCTTTTCCATACATTATGGAAATTAAGCACCTTTCATTTATAAGTGCATTTCAATTATTTAGAAAATAAACCCCTTTAAAAATATTTTGAAAAGTAAATTACCGGGTATTCATACTAATTATACATGTCTAACAGTAACAGTAACAAAGATTGCTTTTAAACATCTGTTAAACAGATCTATGTTTATGACTATTACTATTAAACTAAATGTGAAAAAGGAGTGAATGCATGCTTTAGAGGTATTCAATAATAAGTTTCACAAAACTCATATTCAATCTTGTTTTTGTGAAAATAAAAGGTGCTGGAAAAGGGCAAGAACTCACATTTTTAATTTTTTAAAATTTAGTTTCAGTTACGGTATAAAATCTGAATAAAATGGATGTTCTGGTGCATTTTTAGATAAAAAAACAAAAAAAAAACTGCTACTGCTACTATTAATTATTTAGTATTTAGATGCGAACTTAAAAAAAAAATACATGACTCATGACCTGTTGGCCAGTTTCTAATGATTTTTAGTTATTATCAGCAATAAAGAATTTGAAGTTCTGATTATCTGTTTTTATGGTACCATTTAACTATCCTATTTGCTTTTACTTCACATTTTCTATAAATTTATACTAAACCATTCGGCATAGAAATAAATCTTGATAAAGCCCAAACTGCTATGCATGATAATCAATGATATTCAATATCTCAACAATCTTAAGCTGAGGTATTTCAAGACAATAATCTATCAATAATAATATATTATATTATTGTTTTGAAATATCACAGCTTAAGATTGTGGAGATATTGATGCTAATTATTTGAGCTTCTCGCAGGAAAAATTGTGACAGTACCATCTTAATTGATATCTCATATTTATTGTTTATCATGACCATTCCATTCTTAATTAATATGTCTTTTACCTAAGCATCTCATATTTATCGTTAAAATTAAAATAACTACAAATTTTAAATAAAAATTAATTTTCATTAAATTTATGAACTTATGACTTACGGTATAAATAAACTATTAACAATGAATATTCTTCTGTCTCTACAATTCACCAGAGGGTCTTGGGTACAGTCAGCTCATTAACAACCATCTTATAACCGCTTTTATTCCATTTCTGCCACTGGCTAAGGAACATGTCCGTAAATGTATCCAAGATGCCATGGTCATTGAAGGCTATTATGCTAACATAGAAACTGTTCCTGATGAAAAAGTGGACCAGGTGATGAAAGAATTGACATTTGTCCCAGAAGTGGAACAGTTGTTTTCCAGCACAGGTTGTAAGAGAGTGTCACAAAAAATTGATTTAGTCATGATGGGAGAACGCCCAAAAAAATCTAAATCTGACCTTTAATTTATTGGCAGTTATCTGAACATCATATTATCACCCATAACTGAGTGTTGTTTATTGATGTTGAAAGATTTATATATAATCCACATTAGAAATCTTGTCAGTGTTTTATAATCTATTAGATTACTGATATTTTTGTTGTGTATTTTTATTCTTGACAACAGCAGTTTTTCCAACTTTATCTTTCAACACAGTAAATGTGAAACTGATAAAAAAATAAATGTGGGAGTGAAATACCAAACAAATACAAGTTATAAGAAATATTGTGAATTATTATTATAATTGTCAATTGTAAGAGGAATTATATTTACTCTATTTGAAACTACTAAGATCTATTTTTATTCTCTATGTATTATAACTTGCAACACAATAGTGAACCTTTGTTTTACTATGTTGTTGGTTTTTACTTCTAGTTTACAGAGTAAATATTGATTTTTATCAATAAAAAAAACCCAAAGGATTGTCCAAGCAAAGTAATACAAATATTTTTTTTTTTTAAATGACACTGTGACTCAAATTATTATTGTTGTACCCCATCTGCTTCAAGGTTGAGTGAACGGGAGGGTTGATGAGTTCAGATCTCCTTTTTTTAATTTCATGATTAAGTTAAGTTAAATAATTAAAATAATTAGTGACGTCACTTCAACCGGGATTTTGTTAGCCATCAAATTAAAAAAATTAATTAATTCTACTTTTTAGATATTTTAAAGATTACAATTTTAATACCGGTACCGTACTAAAAATTAGTAGCAGTAAATAAAAAATATTTTTAAAAAACTTTAAAAAAAAGAGACTTGATATCAAAATTTCAAGGTCATTACGCAAAGAAAGTTGGTGCAGAATATATTTTTAAAAATTAATAAAAATAAAAACATAATTAACAATATGTAAGTTATGTCACATTCGATTTGAATCTTTTACTAATAATGGTCACTGGTGCATTAGTACATATAGTATATTAAAGTGCTAATTAATATACACTTATGCAATCTTTCTTTGTATACGATAAAGCATTTTAAGAAATTTATTTTCTACTATTTAAAGTGTTCAAACTCGTGTTTGATAATAAGTCTATTAAAAAGTTTTGTGAATATTTGTTTTACAGCTTAAAAACCCCATCCATGCCTATTGAAACTTAACTGTGTACCGGTACCACAATCTGATGGCATGCTGCAAACCAAAATTAAGCAGTTTAATGTGAAAACCAATGTAACAAAGCTATTTAAGTTTATTACCCATGATGAATACCAGAAATTTGTTAAAAAATGAAATGATTAGAAATCAAACCAAATGCTTAATTATGTGCCATAAGTTGCAAAAGGGATGTGGGTAAATTAGAATAATTTAACAAAAATATTTCCAATATTTTATGTATATTTTATGCATAGTTTAATTTATTACTTATTTTACCACCTCAAAAAAGTTAATAATCTTGGTTATGAATAAAAATAGCAACATCTTCAATTTTGATGAAATAATAGCATGATATTTTAATGAATGTAACATAATAAAAATATGCCAGGTAAATAAAAGCCAATAAATTTTTATTTATAATTTATGTATTTTTACCATGTTATTTTTTACCTGTGTTTTATAAACCACCTTAGCAAGTTCTTTCATTAATAATAATACTAACACATATTGAAGAAATGATAAACCTTCTGAAGCAAATCTATTCTTTATCTTTACGTTTTTTATTTCTACTCTATGAATCTAAGTAAAATGTTTGTAATAGAATTTTTTTATGATTGTTATATTAATTTATTAATAATAATGCTTGGTTATAAATAACTCATTTATTTAACAACTAACGAATATTAAATATTCGTTTAGTACCGGTACCGGTTTGAAATAGTTTTAAATTGTCATGCATTTCCTTGATTGAACATGGTGATTACATTTAATGCTAAAATGAGTTAATTCATAAATACCATTCAAATGATGAAAAAACTGTTACAATTTACAAGCCATAATTAAATGAAAATTACATTTTCTTACAAATGCATGCTGTAAGAATGTACCATAATAATTACATTTTTTTATATGAATGTCCAACGCAATACCTTTTTTTCTCCATTATAGAAAATAGCTCTCTGTTTTCTTGAGTTGATTTAAAATAAACCAACCATTTTACTATACAAAGTAAAATTCATGTGAAAATATTTATCCAAGGACAGAATATATATACCCCGGTATTTTTTTTCCACTATGCACACTACTAATACTTTTTTTATGTAATGTAATGTAAACTGTGGCAGGAATGTAGCTGATGATGAAAAAAAGGTTGTGATTTTATTTATTGTTAACTTTAGGTTATCTGTGATAGGCTTTTGCTAGGACAGAGAAACAACTGAATTACTTTATTCTTCATGTGCCATCTTCTGCTTCTACTAAAGTTTATGTACCGTATCATATTTACTTATTCTTAATTTATAATATAAAGTGTAATATAATGGCTGTGCTACTGTGTCCAAATGTATTTAAATAATCATTTTAAACTTAATCCTTGTCTTTTTTTAAATTCCAATTTTGATTTAGCCTCGTTTAATTTCTATAATAATTGATTTTCAGCAATATATAAGTACACATGTTCACTGTAACTGAAAATTATTTTTACAATTTGAATTTACTTTCTTTGCTGGATGAATCCATCCATCCCTGTGGCGCTACAGCCCCTGTAGGGCTTTGGCCTGCCTCACCACTTCCTTCCACTCAGACCTAACTAATGCCTTTCTTTTCCATTTCCATGCTTGGACTTTCAGATCTTTTTCCACATCATCCATCCACATAAGCCTAGGTCTGCCTTTGACCTTTTTCCTCTGGGGTATTGGTGATGCACCCTCTTGGTTTCCTCTGTCATTTGGCATTCTCACTAGGTGTCCTGCCCAGCGTAGCCTGCCTCTTTTTATTTATGCTACTATCGTGAGATCCTGATATAGACTGTATAATTTATGGTTGGTTCGTATTCTCCATCCATATTTATCCTTTGTTGGCCCATATATTTTCCTGAGAACTTTTGCTGGATGAATACCATATAAAAAATTTGATTCATTTGAAGCGTTTGTCCCGTCTCATTTACAATTACCTTACCGGTATATGAAAATTAACATTTGTAAGATACCGGTACTGCTTAAATTTTAGGAACATAAGTAGTAGTAACAGGCAATGAGCAATAAAGTAGGTTCCAAGAATAGAAACCTGATCCTGCTGACAGGTTGTAAAGAAGATGGCAATTTGTTTGAAAATTTAACAGCAAGCAGCAGATGAATTCATTAATCTTAACAAATTTAGAAATCTCGTTTAATTTCTGCAAAAAAACCAAATCGTACACTTACATTTTAAAACGATGAATCTTCATTGTTCGTTATTTAAATTGGAAGTCTAGAAAGTAAAGCCCAAATGTTAATTATTCAATGTACCGGTATCTTTATTTGATTTTACATTATAAGCAATAAATAACATTATTTTGGCATCTTCTTTTCAGTACCTAGTATGCAAGTTGTGGCTGAAATTTAAATGCTAATGGCCAAATGGTATTCAGTCAAAGTGTTATTACAATTGTACAATGACTCACCATATTTTTTAGATTGTTTCAACAGAGGCAAATGAATGACTGCAATACTCTTTACACATACGTGCTTTAAAATTAATATAGTGTCATTGACAGAAACAAAATTGGTACTTGTCTGAATACCGTACTGTAGCAGCTTGGCTTAAAGAGAATACTGTTACGAGGAACAGAAAATTATAATTTAACTACCGGCAGTCCTTCCATTTGCAGGAAAATTTGGTGGTTACCAACCCTCTAGCACAGTGGTTCTCAACCTTCCTAATGCCGCGACCCTTTAATAGAGTTCCTTAAGTCATGGCGACCCCCAGCCACACAATAATTATTTTCGTTTCTACTTCATAACTCTTAAGTATACGTGTTTTCAGATGGTCTTAGGCGACCCGCTGCTCTAGCATAACATATTTAAAGTATACTTAAAATTGTTGGAACATTGTTTGAATTCAAGGCACACCTATTTCATTTCACTTGTAGTTGTAGTTAAGTTGAACAATTTTTCCCTGTGGCAGTGGGCAGCGTTCACTGCCAGACTTACCATCAAAGTTAAATTTGGGGTCATCCATAAAAGACGTCCACACAAAAGGGAGGAGGGGGAGTTCAGCAAAAAGTGGACTAAAGTCCTAAACCCCCTCCCCCCCCTTTGTCAGTTTAGGACAAAGTGGATGTCCACATTGTTGTGTTTTTTTGAGTGCAGCAGTTTTGCATCAATTTACTGCCAAAAAACCTCTAGTTTAATGACAAAAGAGTTGGGATGCAAACCCAAACAATCTTTCACAAACTGAGTGGTTAAATTTAGAAACAATTTTTTCAATATTACTAATTAATACGCTTGACTATTATTTTAAAAATATGTTGTTAAAGTTTGATTTGTCAAATACAATAAAATCTCAAATAACAGTTTTGCATGCCTTTTGATCTCTATAGTCCATTGGTGGCTGGGAGAATTTCCAAGAGAATATGTTTCTGCGGTAAATATTTCCCATCACAGGTGGCAATGAAAAAACATAAGGTCGTCCATTGCAATATTCCTGCTAGTGAACATAATATGGCAGACGAAGAGACTGCCACTCAAATTGAATTAGCAATTGAAGACTCAAGAACAGATGTTGTCATTATACGAAACATGCTTGAGTGGCTGCAGTCCGAATTTTCCGTTGATTGAAGAATGGTGGATTATTTGTTTATATTACATTTTTTAATACAGTGATTCAATAAAATGTTTTTGAACAGTTATTATTTCATTTAGAATTTTGCCTGCAAATAATTGGAATTTCTAAAAAAAAAAATCTCTGTAAATAATACTCTTTATATTGTTGTACATTTTCCAAAAATATTTATTAATTTAAGTTCGGTAAATTTTATGTTTTGGACGTCCACAACTTGGGGGGGGGGGGTGTGGTAAAAAATAGAAAAAAATTGGTGGACGTCTTTTATGGATGACCCCTTATGAGAAGGATGCTACTTACTTGAACCAAACTAATGCATTGGGGGGAGGGGAGGTAGTGGTAAAAATAGCAAAAAAATTGGTGGACGTCTTTTTATGGATGGCCCCTTTCGAACCCAACTTTAGCCTAGTGCCAGGTTTTATTCTTATCTAATTTGAATTAATTTATTCTCATCGTTCACACAAACTACCATACCGGGTAAGTAAATCATTGAATGGATTTTGTAGAGAGTCTAGAGCCCCAAAATTTGGGCCTGACAGTCAAATTATAAACCTGGGTAGTACCTTAATAATTTTAATCTCATTAGACTATGTGCATGACCCAACTATACTGCAGACATTCCATTCAGAAAATTAATGCAGAGTTTGAGACTATTAAAAATTAAATGCCTTCATCTTATACCATAGTAAAAGCTGCACTGTTACAGGTACTGTTACTAAATATTATTGAACAAATTGGCAACACAGGAAAATTGTTCTTAATGGTCTTATTATTTTAATGTTTTTTGTTTCCAAATAAAAACGAAAATAATTGAATTAAATGATATATAAATATAATGTTGACAGCTTGATGAACAAAAACTCATTTTGCTACTATTAATCAAAGTTTTTATTTGATTTAATTTTAATAGCATTAAATTTCAACATAAATCTAGCATATCAATAGTTTATTCAGAATCCTTTAAACTATACATGTCATTTATTATTAAATAATGTGAATACTTTCAACTTTTCTCATCTTTCTGCATTTCTGAAAAGCCAAGTTTTTTCCAGTCCTCTTTCAGCATAAGATTTTTCTCCATTCGACAGTTAAGGTAATCTTTTGACTGCTGCCTACATAGGGTAACTTCCTTCTTGTTGAGCCGCAAACACTGCATGTATTTTATCATGAAATCTTTGCACTCCCCATCATGATCTAAGGGGAAACTCCCTTTCTGAGGAGGTTTGGCATTAGATTTTGATGAGAATGTTGACAGGCTTGACATTATTATTGGCAAATGTTCCTTTGTTGGTGGTACTGCTCACTGATTTAGTTACCGTCTCCCTTTAACTTTAACAGTTCTTGTAAATACTAAATTCTATCAATCTTATATATATATATGGGTGTAAAAAAAGTCAGTGGTATTCAATTCTTTACTAGCCAAAAAGAAACCCTGATTTCTTCGGGGTTGTTTCTGGAATTGGTGTTGATTCTAATCTATTCACAACAAAGTTGGATGTGTCCAAAAATCTATCGACGCAGTTACGAATGCAATTTTCAGTTTTAGTGTCAATTTTGGAACCAGGATTTACCATACATGTATCCCAACAACGGCCAGTCATCTCATGAATCAGGCCTTGAAATCGTTGTTTTTGTGTCTCTCGTGCTACAAACTGTTGCACCACAGGGTCTTGTAAAGCTGCACTCATTGTAATCCTCACAAGCTGAATCAAACTTTTTAAAAATGTTTATGCATAAGTTCGAGTAGGGCATATCAATTACACGAAAATGACAATCTGAGGACAATCGAAGAAACAAAAAAAATTCATGTGAAATAAAATTAGACCTATATATAATTTAATACTAATTAGTAGGCTAATGTAAAGGCCAAAATAAAAGTTCTAAGCTTTTTTAACCTTTTCGTTACCGATAAAGTCAACGCGACGTCACGATCACCCACTTTCAATTACCAAGGACGTCACATTGTTCTCATAACAAAGATGCAAAGAAGTTTTCTGATATACCAAGGACGTAACGTTGACATCATATTTCTATGCTATGTATTTCTTTATTCGTAAATCTATAGAGAAGTTATAAGCTAATCAGATGGAGAATGAAGTAATACCGGAAGTTCCATGATTAAGTTTGTTAATTGCCGAGTCAGCAAAAATCCAAGCCAAAACCAGCAGTATGAAAGGATTAAAAGTTTTCCATGTCCATCCATTTTGTCACTTCAAGTATCATAGTAATAGTATAGTACATATGGGGGAGTTATTCACAGTCAAATAGGAATGTACTGTTTAGCCCTAGATACTTACTTGGGCTAATAATAATAATTAATATTACTAAATATTAGTAGTAACATTAATATAGGCCTAACTGAAACTGATTTTTAAAAATATTTTAAAACAAACCATTTATTTGTTAAATTTAAATCCTTTACACAAAATAAATTAATTAATATTTAGCCTAAGACTAGTGTTCTATTAATTAACTATTTGATGGATGGTGTTCTTAATTATGAACTTAATCTTAAATGTAAATGAATCTTATAAATATAATGTATTATAATTCACTCAAACTTTTCTTTTTTAAATTTTAAAGTCATGATCACCAGACCTCTAACTCTAGGCCTAGGCTGGAGTAGAGTGGTGTAGACGTGGTAACCTTGAGTAAATAAATTAAATAATGAGTTGACTTTGGTAACTTAACTTTATTAAATGACCAGTAGTTGAATCACAATTGATTTAAATTTAAGTTTAAAATTAGACTTTTCCTAGTTCTAAGTTTATTTTCCCTTTCTCTTCTGACTAGCACGTATAATAGAAATTTAAATAAATGTTAGTTTAAATTACATATATTAAAATACATAATTAATATAAACTCCGACAAAAATAATGGTTTTAAAAGTTTACAATCAACATAAGTGTGCTCACAATCTTATAGTGGACGTTAGGGCATAGTGTAACTTTCGTGCGACTTTCAGTAAAACCGTATGTTCACATTGAAAAAATATCTACTATTTACCATATCAAGACAAATGATATATAAAACTCCGAGACAATAAATTGATCGGCATCATCTTTGGGTGAAGGTTCATAAACTTAAAATTAAATTACCACCATAGCCCTACAGGTAATTTTTTTAAACAATCATTTTTAAAAGTAAAATCTAAAGCTTAAAAATTTATTTGAAAGCATTTTTGTTAGTCAAAAAGGAAGAAAGAAAAAAAAAAGGTAACTTCATTTCATCTAATTACCGAAAGCATTTTGATATACCGATATACCACACCAAAGAAACATATATAAAAACATAAATTAAAAAACCAATAAATAATAAGATCAATATTTGTTGGCATTGTTAAGAAACATTTTTAAAAGTAAGATTTTAAAGATCACAGATGAAGATCGAGGTAAGAAACACAATGGATTAAGGTAGTTTCTATTATTTCCGGTGGAAGACTTTTTGTCAGCATGAAATTTTAAAAACAAACGTAGACTTTAAGTAAGCACACTACGACATGTACGTGACACCCATGGGCGCCCGCAGGCAGTGGCAAGGTGGGGCACTCCCCCCCCCCTGGATTGATTGGATAAAAATTTTTTAGACAAAAATAGACAAAAAATTTATTTAAGTAAAGAGAAAATAAAGAGAAAGTAACTAAGCTGATGTCCTGTCCGTTCGTTCACCATACAAATACGCTACAGTAAATTAAAACTATATAAAAACATTACTAATTTTTTTTGCCCCCCCCCCTGGAAAGTTAATCAATTTTTTGCCCCCCCCCCTGGAAATTTTTCTGCGGGCGCCCATGGTGACACCCTTAAATAAAATCACTGTATTGGTTTGTATTTATGTTATGCAGAAAATTCAACATCATGCCACAAACCTGCAGTTAGAGAGGAAAATAAAGGGATAAAGCTCGACACATGTCTTGCCTTATGGGCAAGGAATACGCCCAGTCTTTAGACTCGTAAAAAAAAATAAAAAATTCGCAACATTGTTTCCCTGTGTCCAGTTTTATAAATTACGCTGAAGGACTTGTGTAGAAAGTTCGAAAATCAGTTTTACTTGGCAAATATGAATCAGTTTGTCAGTTTTAGATATATCAATATATCGGTATGCCTTTGATCGGCACATTCATAAACTTAATTGTAGACTACTGGGTAAAGAATGTAACTTGGAGACCAGGCCACTAGACAAACAAAAAAGGTGAAATATAACAAATACATAGATTTCCAAACGATTTAGGTTTATTTAGGGGCCATCCATAAACGTCATCACACATCTCAGTCACATCTGGCACGTGGAAAAAGGGCTGGTTGGGGGGGGGGG
>CAXITT010000319.1:790484-811003 GCA_964033795.1 Lymnaea stagnalis | reverse complement strand
GGGGGGGGGGGGGGGGGGCAGGTTTTGCTATGACGTCATGATTAATGGCCTGACGTTGGTGTCTCGGAAATGCATCAGTTTTACCAGATTTTTAAAATTCGAAAAAAAAATTCTAGCCCCTAAATTTCTCTTCAACAGCAAAAAAAAAAACAAAAAAAACCCAACAAAACAACAAAAACAACAACCAAAAAAAAAAAAGAAAATAAACAAAACAAAATAAATACATAAAAAAATAAACAGCTTCCAATAATCCATCCCTTTGTCTCTATTCTCCTCTCTCTTACTCTACTCTCTCTTACTCTAACACTCTCACCCTTTCAGGGGTGGACTGGGGAGTTCAAGCGGCCCGGGAAAAAAACAACAAAAAGCGGCCCTATCTTCAAGACTTTTATTTTTATTATATCACCGGTCCTAGCGGCCCATCGGGAATCTTCCCGGTGTCCCAGCGGCCCAGTCCACCCCGGCACCCTTTCCCTTTGTCCAGTTTCGTTCCATTCTGTGCGCTTCTCTATATAACTACTCTCTCTCTCTCTCTCTCTCTCTTTCTCTCTCTCTCTCTCTCTCTCTCTCTCTCTCTCTCTCTCTCTACA
This sequence comes from Lymnaea stagnalis, assembly GCA_964033795.1. NCBI lineage: Eukaryota > Metazoa > Mollusca > Gastropoda > Lymnaeidae > Lymnaea > Lymnaea stagnalis. Next base: position 810,413 of record CAXITT010000319.1, on the reverse strand, counting down.
CTTCCAATTCTTCCTCTCTTCTCTACACTCTCCATTTCACGTTACACAATGGTGTCATTTCCCAACACCGGAGGCAGCCACAATTTACCAGAAAGAATACTCCAGTGGCGTATCCGGAATTTGCCGGCTGCACCATTTCGTACCCGGGTGCACCATTTCGTACCCGGGTGCACCAATTCGTACCCGGGTGCACCACTTCGTACCCGGGTGCAGTGTGACCCCACAAAAGGTCACCGACGATACACGTGCTTCAAAAAAAAAGGAATAGTAAAAAAATTTTTTTTTTTAAATTCTGTCTGAATTGGACTCGGGTGGGGTTGGAAGGGGGGAGGGTGAAAATGGCTGTTGCATACCCAGTTTAGCCATCGCACTACCTCAAGGACCCATATAGAAATTCATCTCCCCCCAGAGCCCTGCAGGCTTCTTCTGTCCGTCATCACACCACGCTTCGAGTTAAGTTTCCCCATCATTATGTTTTGTAACGCTACCGCCCGTTACCAGAATGTTCCAGAAATTGTGTCCCCCGTGGTTATCGTACGATCTTGTAAATAGATCCCTTCCCATGCCCCGCGGGCTGTGGGGCTGCTCGAGAAAATACGAAAATGAGGAAAGAAAACGGATGTCAGAAAACTGTTGTGTGTCATTAATGAGATTGGAGAGTTCTACACCAGAAGTGGGCTGGAAAAATTGCTGTTATGGGGAAATAACTCGGTCTGATCAATGTCAGGGCTTCTCACCGCCTGCTCGACTGGACTCAAAAGAAGCTTGAGATAAAAGTGCATCATAAAAATGGGTATAAACTTGTGTGTAAATTTCATTTTCCGTACTATTTTGGGAAATATCTATTTTTAAAATATTCACTTGAATTAGATCTAATCATAGTAGTGGGGTCTTGGGCCACGTTAACATGTTGAGAATCACTATTTTAAAAAAAAAACTGTTGAGATTGGCTGGGTTAACACTGAGCAGTTGCAGGACAGACGAGGCTGCACATTGCCAGTCAAATAACTGTTGCACGATATCTATTCAATCTTGCTGTTAGGTGCATTGAATTTTAGTATGTCACTTGAGATGAAGGGTTATGACTTATAACATTTGTTATAGTGGATAACGCGAAAATATGTTTTTTTTTCTAAAAATGTTATAGAAAAGTATTTAACATCGCTAATTGTTGATTTATTTATGTTGTTCTAGGCAACTACTATAAATAGTTCTATGCTGCACTTTCGGTGTTTCTAGAGATGGTGCATTGAACTTTAGACACATTTTAAATCCAACTCAAAACACAAAATGTCTTCCAAAAATTACTGAGTGTTGTAAAGATGAATGCAAATGTCAACACTAGAGACCACAGGGCTTTAAACTGGGGAGGGAGACAGTCAGCGAATTTCTCAAGTCAAACATTTCTAATGCTGAAAAGAAACATCCAATGTTAATTTACCCAACAGAAACAGCCCATGTTAATTCCCAATAGAAACATCTCATGTTAATTCCCAACAGAAACAGACCATGTTAATTCCCAATAGAAACAGCCCATGTTCATTCCCAACAGAAACAGCCCATTTTAATTCCCAATAGAAACAGCCCATGTTAATTCCCAATAGAAACAGCCCATGTTAATTCCCAATAGAAACAGACCATGTTAATTCCCAATAGAAACAGCCCACGTTAATTCCCAATAGAAACAGCCCATGTTAATTCTTAACAGAAACAGCCCATGTTAAGTCCCAATAGAAACAGCCCATGTTAATTCCCAATAGAAACAGACCATGTTAACTCCCAATAGAAACAGCCCATGTTAATTCCCAATAGAAACAGCCCATGTTAATTCCCAATAGAAACAGACCATGTTAATTCCCAATAGAAACAGCCCACGTTAATTCCCAATAGAAACAGCCCACGCTAATTCCCAACAGAAACAGCCCATGTTAATTCCCAATAGAAACAGCCCATGTTAATTCCCAATAGAAACAGCCCATGTTAATTCCCAATAGAAACAGACCATGTTAATTCCCAAAAGAAACAGCCCACGTTAATTCCCAATAGAAACAGCCCATGTTAATTCTTAACAGAAACAGCCCATGTTAATTCCCAATAGAAACAGCCCATGTTAATTCCCAATAGAAACAGAGCATGTTAACTCCCAATAGAAACAGCCCATGTTAATTCCCAATAGAAACAGCCCATGTTAATTCCCAAATAGAAACAGACCATGTTAATTCCCAATAGAAACAGCCCACGCTAATTCCTAACAGAAACAGCCCATGTTAATTCCCAACAGAAACAGCCCATGTTAATTCCCTACAGAAACAGACCATATTAATTCCCAATAGAAGCAGCCCAAGTTAATTCCCCAATAGAAGCAGCCCAAGTTAATTCCCCAATAGAAGCAGCCCAAGTTACTTCCCAAATAGAAACATCCTTTTCTAATTCCATTGATAAAGCCGAATAAACACTGGCGATGACGATAGTGTTACCAGCGGTATACGGTGATAGCGACGGATGCCTCACAATAAATGAAGAATCAGAACAACAAGACGTTGTTTTTTTTTTGTTTTTTTTAATTGGACATTTTGTTTTGAAAGACTAAGCCCGAGGAATGTCCACTGACTGACTGTGCCATTACCAAAAATAGCATTGACGTAAGCACTGTTCTTTTCATTATTACATCAGTAGAAGAGGTGTTCGCTGAGAATTGTTTCCCTTTTCATTATTACATTATTTTAGAGGACGTTTTCCTTGAGAATTGTTTCCTCTTCCTTTTTATATTTTAGAAGAAAACAAAAAAAGAGAAGATGTCATTGACTTTCACATCATTTGTTCTCACGATACCCCGTCCCTCTCCCCACCGCCCACCTCCCCACAACCTGTGTTTAGCTGCTCACCTCACTTCCTTGAGTAAATAGGTCAAAATCAACTCCGGTCGTACCAGTAAACTTTTCACCCACAGAGTTCAAAGGTCAGCCTCCAGCTGAGCAAGCACCACGTCTCACCAATATGCTTCAACGCTTGGCGTTACATCCACTACACAGGGTGATCAGTAACAACTAGCATCTCATCCATTGTACAAAGTGATCAGTAACAACTAGCATCTCATCCATTGTACAAAGTAATCAGTAACAACTAGCATCTCATCCATTGTACAATGTGATCAGTAACAACTAGCATCTCATCCATTGTACAAAGTGATCAGTAACAACTAGCATCTCATCCACTGCACAGGGTGATCAGTAACAACTAGCATCTCATCCACTGCACAGGGTGATCAGTAACAACTAGCATCTCATCCATTGTACAAAGTAATCAGTAACAACTAGCATCTCATCCATTGTACAATGTGATCAGTAACAACTAGCATCTCATCCATTGTACAAAGTAATCAGTAACAACTAGCATCTCATCCATTGTACAAAGTGATCAGTAACAACTAGCATCTCATCCATTGTACAAAGTGATCAGTAACAACTAGCATCTCATCCATTGTACAAAGTGATCAGTAAAAACTAGCATCTCATCCATTGTACAAAGTGATCAGTAACAACTAGCATCTCATCCATTGTACAAAGTGATCAGTAACAACTAGCATCTCATCCATTGTACAAAGTGATCAGTAACAACTAGCATCTCATCCATTGTACAAAGTGATCAGTAAATACTAGCATCTCATCCATTGTACAAAGTGATCAGTAACAACTAGCATCTCATCCATTGTACAAAGTGATCAGTAACAACTAGCATCTCATCCATTGTACAAAGTGATCTGTAACAACTAGCATCTCATCCATTGTACAAAGTGATCAGTAACAACTAGCATCTCATCCATTGTACAAAGTGATCAGTAAATACTAGCATCTCATCCATTGTACAAAGTGATCAGTAACAACTAGCATCTCATCCATTGTACAAAGTGATCAGTAACAACTAGCATCTCATCCATTGTACAAAGTGATCAGTAACAACCAGCATCTCATCCATTGTACAAAGTGATCAGTAACAACTAGCATCTCATCCATTGTACAAAGTGATCAGTAACAACTAGCATCTCATCCATTGTACTAAGTGATCAGTAACAACCAGCATCTCATCCATTGTACAAAGTGATCAGTAACAACTAGCATCTCATCCATTGTACAAAGTGATCAGTAACAACTAGTATCTCATCCATTGTACAAAGTGATCAGTAACAACTAGCATCTCATCCATTGTACAAAGTGATCAGTAACAACTAGCATCTCATCCATTGTACAAAGTGATCAGTAACAACTAGCATCTCATCCATTGTACAAAGTGATCAGTAACAACTAGCATCTCATCCATTGTACAAAGTGATCAGTAACAACTAGCATCTCATCCATTGTACAAAGTAATCAGTAACAACTAGCATCTCATCCACTGCACAGGGTGATCAGTAACAACTAGCATCTCATCCATTGTACAAAGTGATCAGTAACAACTAGCATCTCATCCATTGTACAAAGTGATCAGTAACAACTAGCATCTCATCCATTGTACAAAGTGATCAGTAACAACTAGCATCTCATCCATTGTACAAAGTGATCAGTAACAACTAGCATCTCATCCATTGTACAAAGTGATCAGTAACAACTAGCATCTCATCCATTGTACAAAGTGATCAGTAACTACTAGCATCTCATCCATTGTACAAAGTGATCAGTAACAACTAGCATCTCATCCATTGTACAATGTGATCAGTAACAACTAGCATCTCATCCATTGTACAAAGTAATCAGTAACAACTAGCATCTCATTCATTGTACAAAGTAATCAGTAACAACTAGCATCTCATCCATTGTACAAAGTAATCAGTAACAACTAGCATCTCATCCATTAAAATATTCCCTTTAAGGCGCCACATTACAATAAAACTAATCTTGTTGCGGCACTCATGCTGTTGCGGCACTGATGTTGCTGCGCCAAACTTGTGGAGGTTGGGTGTGTGGGGGGTGTGGAGTTTTGGGAAAGGTGCTGAAGGTCCATATTTTAATAAGCCGCACCAGGAAGCGGACAACAAGAGGTGGTTTAGGAGTTCATTAACCTCACCTGCAGCTCGTATATTGTCATGAGTCAAGGGAGAAGTTCATTAACCTCACCTGCAGCTCGTATATTGTCATGAGTCAAAGGAGGAGTTCCTGGGATTATGACCCCCCCCCTCCTGGTGGCGGATCTTGGATAGGGAGGTCAGCAGTGATGTGGGGGGAGAGGGTAGAGGAGGACACAAAAATGAGGTTTTCATTGTGAATCAGGAGCCCCGTGATTGGGATGTGGAGTGTAACCGTACATATTTCTACCATAAGTTTCACACCCGACATACTTCTGGACACGCCCATGAAACGATTACATCTAGGATTATAACTCCATTCCTGGCAGCGTTTCAAACTCGGGGACACACAGGGGGGACACACTTCACAACACATGGCTTAGTTGATTAAATAATAATAGGGCGGAAAAGTAATATGCAGCGCTTCTAAAAATGCCTGCCTCAACAACCCAAATGTCGGCACGATCACCTCAGAAATGTTACCCCTGTGGCAAGACGTGTGTCCCATCATCATTGTACTTAGTGAATGCTGGTATAGGGAAAAGCCGACCTCTCTAAATGAACTGAAGGCTGACAATGTCTAACATAGACATGCTGGAAATAACACGCCAAAAAGGGGCAGCCAAAAAGCTGGAGCTTCCTATCTCACAAAGTTACTTGGCGGCAAAACATGGATTCAAATAACGCACTTCAGAAGAATCCCAAATAGCGCTGGCTTGTGGACATTTTCATTTTGTTTTGCGCGCCTATTGAACACGACGTTACAGCCGGACATATTTAAATACTCAGCTAGAATCCCTCTAGATAATGATTGCTGGTGATGTATGTCCACAGCAGCTGTGTGTCTAATGAATGTCTGCATTATATCAACGATCTAAATATCTATTATCTACATATAAATGATCTATATATCTACTATCTATGTATATAAACGATCCAAATATCTACTATCTATGTATATAAACGATCCAAATATCTACTATCTATGTATATAAACGATCCAAATATCTACTATCTATGTACATAAACGATCCAAATATCTACTATCTATTTATAAACGATCTATATATCCACTATCTATGTATATAAACGATCCAAATATCTACTATCTATGTATATAAACGATCCAAATATCTACTATCTATGTATATAAACGATCCAAATATCTACTATCTATGTATATAAACGATCCAAATATCTACTATCTATGTATATAAACGATCCAAATATCTACTATCTATTTATAAACGATCTATATATCCACTATCTATGTATATAAAAGATCCAAATATCTACTATCTATGTATATAAACGATCCAAATATCTACTATCTATATATAAACGATCTATATACCCACTATCTATATATAAACGATATATACATCTACCATATTATTGCTGCCACTTGAGATCTTTGTTATCAATATAAGCCTTTGGACACAGCCATGGCAATCATTACAATTTGAGAATCAGCTTCCATAATTTTTTTTTTAAAAAAAGGGTAAGTGAAAAATGATAAGGCTCCCCACAATAAGACGCCAGGGGCGTGGTCAACAACCGGAGAAAAAAAGCTCTACAATCAAACAATGTGGTACGGCATCTCAGTGAACACAAATCTGGCAACACATTTTTAAAGTAAGCAACAAAAAAAAAATGAATAAAAAAAATAAAAAATAAATGAATAAAATAAAATTTAAAAAACAACAAAAAAACCACCAAAACCCTTGAGTTGAGGCCTGCAGCTTGCCCGATCAAGGATTTTTATGACTCGTGTCGCTCAGATTCGCGCGAGACCCGTTCGATGACATGACCTCCATGTCACACGTGGTGAATTGTTAAGTCATTTCACAGCGGCCTCACAGCGGCGCGTAATCCATAACGATATCAATTTGAATAGCAATTTCATTCAGCGTCGGATACAAGGATGGGTTTGAAGGCTCGCTCTGGGGGCAGCCCCATGCATCACATTCACATACCACCAATTCACCGCCTTCAGTCAATTATTTCAGAAAGTCTTTATTTTACGTTTAAAAAAAAAAAAAAAAAAAAAGCATTTTCGCCAGCAAGCTTCAGTCTAGATGATAATTGTTTCATTTTAAAAAACTTGGTTCATTCATATTTGAATAACGCCATCGCACGAACTTAGGGGAGGCAACGTTTAGATTGTCCTACTCGTGTACTTGTGTTGGGTTATTCTTTCACCAATTATTTGGACACCATTTCACACATTATTCCTACAACAAACCCTAACCCAAACCAGTATATTTATGACTGCGCGCCAAAAATCTGTCGGTTACTGGACACACGGAGCCCCCAATAAGCGGCTACCGATATTTTTCCAACAGCAATAACGATCTGAGATTCTCAACATACAATTTACGATATGCACAGTATAGAAAAACTGGAATTAAAAGCATCATTTGAGAACCATTTAATTTTACAAAAGATTGTTGCACAGTCNCCCCCCCCCCCCCCCTTGTCCTTCACTGCGCGCGGCCCTCAATGCGCCGAACAATAGGAGATTACTCCTGGCTGGCCATTGAAAGCATTTTCTATTACGCATTAACTTTTTTTCTTTTTTTCTTTAAAAAAATAAATAATGGCCAGAAATATGAGGAAAAAGTATTTTTTAAATGGTTGAGTCTAAGCGAAAATGTTGTCATATAATTCAAGTAGATTGACTGTTTAAGTTCTAATAAACTAAGAGCAAGCTAAAATATTGTTTCAATTTTTTAAACTTTTTAATTTATATACTTTTTTAAAAAATAAATAATAAATGATTATCCCCGACTCTCCCCCCCCTCTCTGCCCCTCTCATTTCTCTCTCTCTCTCTCTCTTTGTCTAGTTCTCTCTCTCTGTTTTTCTGTGTTTCTCTCTCTCTTTCTCTCTCTCTGTTTCTCTGTTTCTCTCTCTCTCTCTCTTTTTTTCTCTCTCTCTCTGTTTCTCTCCCTCTTTGTACCATTCTCTCTCTCTCTCTCTGCTTCTTTTTGTCGCTGTCTCCCCATCTCTCTGCCTCTCTCTGTCTCACCCTCTCACACACTCTCTCTGTCTCTCTCCCCCCCTCTCTCTGCCTGTCTCTCTTTTCCTCCCCCTCTCTCTCTCTTACTCAAAACTATCAACTAGAAATCTCAGACATCTTCCACTAACCTCCCCTGTAGTAACTATCACATAGCATTAGGTCCAGTTTTTCGATACCATTCCCGGATAAGATTTTAATATTTGACCTCACAGAACTTCACCTTAATCTGCTCATCTCTCTTCACCTTCATCTACTCATTTCTCTTCACTTTCATCTTCTCATGTTTCACCACACTCATCTACTCTTCTCTTGTCACCTTCATCTTAAATCAGTTCAACTTTACATGCTCCCATCTTCAATGACCCAATTATGGGAACCGCACAACACCATCCTGGGTAGTACCATCATGGGTAATACCATCATGGGTCATACCATACTGGCTAATACCTTTGACACACTTAGTTACACCTTGTTAGACTTGTCGGCTGACGTCATGACGGTGAGCGCTTCTTGTACAGATCTACGGAGACAAAGTTCGAATTCAGTTTAACTCTATAAATTATTACTGCTTACAAATCATGCCAATATCACTACGCGGTTTCGAAAGTCCCCACTGAGCTTATCCATTACTTTGTTATTATTAACTGGGATCTACCACAGCCCCACCCCCACAGCCCCCCCCCACCCTACAGTCCTCTTTCCTTACTCCCCACTGGCGTCATCGTGTTTCCCCCCTCTGCTTCAGTTTGAAGAAATCAATTGTGAACATTTCCCTGAGAAGTTTGAGACCGGCATGGTTTGTACGAGTTCTCTATTTCACGGAGTGAAATGGGACGTCACCGAAACCTTGGGTAGTCATCAGAGTTGTCGACGTTGTATGGCGTTACTGGCCTTTTCCGTCGTGGGTCTACAGTTGGTCCACATACTGCATGTAACGTTGTCAAAAGAACAGTTGGTCCACATACTGCGTGTCATGTTGTCAAAGAACAGTTAGTCCACATACTGCATGTTATGTTGTCAAAGAACAGTTGGTCCACATACTGCATGTTATGTTGTCAAAGAACAGTTGGTCCACATACTGCATGTCATGTTGTCAAAAGAACAGTTGGTCCACATACTGCATGTCATGTTGTGAAAAGAACAGTTAGTCCACATACTGCATGTTATGTTGTCAAAAGAACAGTTGGTCCACATACTGCATGTTATGTTGTCAAAGAACAGTTGGTCCACATACTGCATGTCATGTTGTCAAAAGAACAGTTGGTCCACATACTGCATGTCATGTTGTCAAAAGAACAGTTGGTCCACATACTGCATGTCATGTTGTGAAAAGAACAGTTAGTCCACATACTGCATGTTATGTTGTCAAAGAACAGTTGGTCCACATACTGCATGTCATGTTGTGAAAAGAACAGTTGGTCCACATACTGCATGTCATGTTGTCAAAAGAACAGTTGGTCCACATACTGCATGTCATGTTGTCAAAAGAACAGTTGGTCCACATACTGCATGTTATGTTGTCAAAGAACAGTTGGTCCACATACTGCATGTTATGTTGTCAAAGAACAGTTGGTCCACATACTGCATGTTATGTTGTCAAAGAACAGTTGGTCCACATACTGCATGTTATGTTGTCAAAGAACAGTTGGTCCACATACTGCATGTTATGTTGTCAAAGAACAGTTGTCACATACACACCCACACAGGCACCCACACGCACACAGAGACACGCACACATACATTACTTGAGGTAGCAGAAAGGAAAAAAAAACTACATGAACAGACAGCACACCCACTGAACTAAAGACTTCAGATAGCATACACACAACTTAAGCAGGCGCATAGAGCATCAGAGTGATGGATATACTGACAGACAGACAAGGATTGACGGGGCTGGTCCTGAAATAGAGGGTTGATCCTGTGGCAACATCCCCATCCCAGTTGGCCCTGTACAACAGTAAAAAAAAAAATCAATCGAACCCCTAGTCAATCAATTCAATATTGATTGATCTCACAATGGATTAAGTCTATACACGGGTGATCGATAAATAATTTTTTTTAATATTTTGAAATGACCTGGTCACGTGGATGACATTTACAGATGGCATAAACACAGATTGGGATGTCATGAACACACCAACGGCCTAAGGGGCCAACATGCGTACAGTAACTTATGTTGTACATTAGATATGCGTTCAATAATTTATGTTGTACATAGATATGCGTTCAGTAACTTATGTTGGACATAGATATGCGTACAGTAACTTATGTTGTAAGTGACGTAAATGACCTAGACCAGGCCTGCAGAAGATACTGCCCGCGGGCCGCATGTGGCCCGCCAGCACACACTTAACTGCCCGCGAAATAACGAAATATTCGTTATATTTATTATTTTCTCAATAGCCCCCCCCTCCCCCCCCCCCCACCAACCTGCCCCATCTACCTTCGGCCCGCACAGGTTTTCAAAAAGTATTTCGGCTCGCACAAGTTTTTCATAAAGTATTACGGCCCGCCTTACATTTTGAGTTGTGCAGGGCTAACCTGGACTGGACAAGATGATATTAAAACTAGCCAAGGCCCTAGGCCAAACGGAAAGGTTTGATAAAAATTAAATAAGACCGCCAGTGGGAATACATGCAAGTCTTCCATCACCTGGTGGCTGCTCTGCAATCAATCACGATCGATCAAGGGGTCAACAATAGCCCAGGAACTAAGGCCCTCGTATCAATTTTAAGTTCATCAATCAATAGCACACTAAGCATATGGCGCACCAACTGGATTTTTTCATTAAGATCAACTCATGTCACTGCACACGTCTTCTCTGTTACTTAACACCATTGGTGGCCAGAGACGTTATGATGCTATATGCAGTCATATACATACATTTACATACATATACAAACATATACATATATATATATATATATATACATATATACATATATACATTTTTTTTTTCACTTGCAATTCGAAATTTCTCTCCAAGCACATTCAATAAAACCAGAGTACTCTTAATTTGTCGTATTAAAACTAATTTTACGTTGAAGCTGTGAACAAAAAAAAAAAATAAACTGGCTATGTAGCTTCTGCGAAACATTAAAAAAAAAATGGTTTTGAAAGTAATTCCAAAACTTGATGTAGATGAATACACCCCGAGGCCATAAGAAGTTCACGGGAAGGGGATAAGAGATGGGGTATGTAAGGTGATTCACTGGTGGTTTATAGTAAATGAAAACTATTTGCTTCTATTGTGAGCCTATATGAAAAAATTTAAAATTTAAAATAATTTAATAATTTTAACAGCTGCATACGAACGAATCCAGAAAATGGATCAGAGCCCTTTAACACCAGCTTCTCCTTCGAATATCATGCCGCACCGAATGACGTTATGAACAATGTGATTCTTTGCATCGCTCATCAGACTGTTGTCCTCTGTGTGTCTCTGACATCATACACGAAACAGTGTGTCGCCAAAAGATTGCCTACGAGACTCTCAAACAACGTGTCATAGAAGATTTGGCTACGAGACTCTCAAACAACGTGTCGTAAGAAGATTTGGCTACGAGACTCTCAAACAACGTGTCATAAGAAGATTTGGCTACGAGACTCTCAAACAACGTGTCATAAGAAGATTTGGCTACGAGACTATCAAAAAAAAGTGTCATAAGAAGATTTGGCTACGAGACTCTGAAACAACGTGTCATAAGAAGATTTGGCTACGAGACTCTCAAACAACGTGTCATAAGAAGATTTGGCTACGAGACTCTCAAACAACGTGTCATAAGAAGATTTGGCTGAGAGACTATCTAACAACGTGTCGTCAGAAGATTTGGCTACGAGACTATAAAACAACGTGTCGTCAGAAGATTTGGCTACGAGACTATCAAACAACGTGTCGTCAGAAGATTTGGCTACGAGACTATCAAACAATGTGTCGTCAGAAGATTTGGCTAAGAGACCATGAAACAACGTGTCATAAGAAGATTTGGCTGAGAGACTATCTAACAACGTGTCGTCAGAAGATTTGGCTACGAGACTATCAAACAACGTGTCGTCAGAAGATTTGGCTAAGAGACCATGAAACAACGTGTCGTCAGAAGATTTGGCTACGAGACTATCAAACAACGTGTCGTCAGAAGATTTGGATCGAGACTATCAAACAACGTGTCATTAGAAGATTAGGCTACGAGACTATCAAACAACGTGTCTTCAGAAGATTTGGCTGCGAGACTATCAAACAACGTGTCGTCAGAAGATTTGGCTACGATACTATCAAACAACGTGCCATCAGAAGATTTGGCTACGAGACTATCAAACAACGTGCCATCAGAAGATTTGGCTACGAGACTTTCAAACAACGTGTCGTCAGAAGATTTGGCTGCGAGACTATCAAACAACGTGTCGTTAGAAGATTTGGCTGCGAGACTATGAGTTTTTTCAATGAAGCGTATGTGTGTCTCGTGTTTTAATTCCCCCCAGCTCATAGTGAAAGCCTGTGAAAGACAATCACATGGACGACAATTCACATAAACATATCTTCGTATATGGAAATTTGTTTGAAATTAATTTCGTGGACGGAAAATTGGTTGACGGAAAATTTGATCGAACAGAAGTTTGGTGGAATATAGTATAGTAAAAATCCTTCTCTTAAGAATAATTGATACCAGATTGTAAATACTATAGATGACTAACGGTGTACTTACAGCCGTGTTTGCCAGTTCTAACTAACAAGTGATCACGATTTTAAAGCTATTTTAAACGGTAGAAAAAAAAGAGTAAAATATGAGTGTATGTATGCGTGGATGTGTGTGTGGGGTGTTTATAGGGGCCTCACAATTAGAAAAGCATAGGTCAGTGGTTCTCAACCTTCCTTATGCCGCGACCGTTTAATACAGGTGTGATCGACCGCCAAACATCAATTTATTTTCGTGGTGAACTTCACAAATATGTTTTTTCTGATGGTTTTAGGTGACCCCTGTTTTCGGGTCGTTTGACCCCTCCCCCCACCCCCCAAGGGTTCGTGACCCACAGGCCGAGGACCGCTGGTCTAGGTCCTCACCACTAACTTAAAACTTGCCCATGTTTAAAGTAATTCCTCCCCGCCGCCCCCCACCCCGCGCTGTCCCGCTGCCAGCTGGTGTTAAAATGTATACTTAATTGTGTTCAGGTAGTCAGTTATGCTGCATAGCTGTTTACTTGGATAGATGACAATAAACAAACAATCGAACTATGCTTTCCTAGGTCAACATGAGACAGTGAGTGCCTGAGTGTGATAGTGAACACATGAGCGTGAAAGTAAATGCCTGAGCGTGATAGTGAATGCCTGAGTGTGACAGTGAACACATGAGTGTGATAGTGAAAGCCTAAGTGTGATAGTGAATGCCTGAGTGTAATAGTGAATGCCTGAGTATGATAGTGAATATCTGAGTGTAATAGTGAATACATGAGAGTGATAGTGATTATATGAGTGTGATAGTGAATATCTGAGTGTGATAGAGATTACATGAGTATGATAGTGAATACCTAAGTGTGATAGTGAATGCATGGGTGTGATAGTGGATACATGAGTGTCATAATGAATTTATGACCGTAATAGTGAATACATGAGTGTGATGGTGTATATCTGAGTGTAATAGTGAATACATGAGTGTAATAATGAATACATGAGTGTCATAGTTAATGCCCGAGTGTCATAGTGAATATCTGATTGTAATAGTGAATGCATGAGTGTGGTAGTCAATTCGTGACCGTCATAGTGCATTAAAAACAAAACAACTTTAACAAGATTGATTCAATGCTGTCATATTATCATACTAGTTTCATGTGTTGACCATTGTCATATCACCACCGTGCTTTTTATTTCCCGTTTGTTGATCATGTTCTCGGGTCAACACTGTCAACATTGGACCAACAGGCACACGACCCAGGGAAGAAACAAACTGTTGTGTAAGTACAGCCCCTTTTAAAAATTTGACCAGACTTGAGAGTGGGGGCGTCTTGTCCGTGGGGAGGGGGGTGTCACGGACGGTATCACACGACCTTTCAGTTGCCAAGCCTCTTTTGGGTCCTTATGTTGAACACATTGGTGATGACATTTTATTTATTGTATCTACCCCAACATTGGGCAGTTATTGACCCCATCATTAGCATCCACACACACACGCTGACAGAAGTGGTTTCAGGTATAAACTTATGAAATCATTCACCCCTTTATATATTTTTTTATAACTCTTATTGTCTCATCATTCACTTCCCTTATTCTCCCATCATTCACTCCCCGTATTGTCTCACCATTAACTCCCCTTATTCTCCAATCATTCACTCCCCTTATTCTCTCATCATTCACTTCCCTTATTCTCTCATCCTTCACTCCCCTTATTCTCTCATCATTCACTCCCCTTAATCTCCAATCATTCACTCGCCTTATCCTCTCATCATTCACTCCCCTTATTGTCTCGTCATTCACTCCCCTTATTGTCTCGTCATTCACTCCCCTTATTGTCTCGCCATTCACTCCCCTTATCCTCTCATCATTCACTCCCCTTATTCTCTCATCATTCACTCCCCCTTAATCTCCAATCATTCACTCCCCTAATTCTCTCATCATTCACTCCCCTTATCCACTCATCATTCACTCCCTTTATTGTCTCATCATTCACTCCCCTTATTCTCTCACCATTCACTCCCTTTATTGTCTCATCATTCACTCCCTTTAATCTCCAATCATTCACTCCCCTAATTCTCTCATCATTCACTCCCCTTATTCTCTCATCATTCACTCCCCTTATCCACTCATTATTCACTCCCTTTATTGTCTCATCATTCACTCCCCTTATTATCTCATCATTCACTCCCCTTATTCTCTCATCATTCACTCCACTAATTCTCTCATCATTCACTCCCCTTATTCTCTCATCATTCCCTCCCCTTATCCACTCATCATTCACTCCCTTTATTGTCTCATCATTCACTCCCCTTATTCTCTCATCATTCACTCCCTTTATTCTCTCATCATTCAATCCCCTTATTGTCTCATCATTCACTCGCCTTATCCTCTCATCATTCACTCCCCTTATCGTCTCGTCATTCACTCCCCTTATTGTCTCGTCGTTCACTCCCCTTATTGTCTCGTCATTCACTGCCCGTATTTTGTAATCATGCACTTCCTTAATTCTATCATTATCCCCTCCACTTGATATCGTAATTATGTATGAGGCCAGTAACAAAAGTAGCCAAAAGCCCAACAACAAATCTTATTACATGTGCTTTGCCCTTCCCCCCCCCCCCCCCCCCCCCCCCCCCCCCTCCCCCCCCTTTTCTATTTTTAATTCTTCCCCTTCTTCATCTTAAAAAAATTGATTATATTTATCATAAGAAAGACCAAAAAAAAAAAAAGGACATATGAAAGAATTTGTTAATAGAATTATTAAAAATCGTAAATATTTTTATAAAATCAAAATCTAAATAACATTTTCTAGAATGAAATTTTTTTTGTGGAGAGTACATTTGAGACTCTGAATAAAAAATAAATACTAATTGCTCTTTATCCAAAATAATGTATGCTTTTTATAAAATATCCTGGGAGGGGGTGGTGGAAGGGGGAGGGATGTGACAACAATAGTTTAATTAAAATGGAGACAAGCTTAAGCTAGTAGTCCGTTGGCGGTATGCCCAATGGTTGGCGGACAAGCTTAAGCTAGCAGTCCGTTGGCGGTATGCCCAATGGTTGGCGGACATGTTTACGTACTTTTACAGAGCTGTAGGTCTGTCAGCATTGTACTCTGTCAGCATTGTACTCTGTCAGCATTGTACTCTGTCAGCATTGTACTCTGTCAGCATTGTACTCTGTCAGCATTGTACTCTGTCAGCATTGTACTCTGTCAGCATTGTACTCTGTCAACACTGTACTCTGTCAGCATTGTACTCTGTCAGCATTGTACTCTGTCAACACTGTACTTTTTGCACGCTGTATTCTGTAAGCACTATATTCTGTCACCACTGTGTTCTGTCAGCACCGTACCCGGTCAACACTGTATTCTGTAATTCTGTCAGCACTGTATTCTGTCAGCTCTGTATTCTGTCAGCACTGTATTCTGTCAGCTCTGTGTGCTGTTAGCACGGTGTTCTGTCAAAATTGTATTAAGTCCACTATATTATGTGTCCCTCCACCAGTATGTAATTCCTTTTGTCTATTGTACAGTCTACACCCCTTGTCTGTCTCTATTGTCTAGTATACAGTTTGCACCCTTTGTATGTCTCGATTTTCTAGTCTACAGCCTGCACCCTTTGTCTGTCTCTATTGTCTAGTGTACATGCACCCATTGTCTGTCTCTATTGTCTATTGTACAGTCTGCACCCCTTGTCTGTCACTATTATCTAGTGTACAAACTGCACCCATTGTATGTATCTATTGTCTAGTGTACAGTCTGCCCCCTTGTATGTCTCTATTGTCTAGTGTACAGTCTGCACCCCTTGTCTGTCGCTATTGTCTAGAGTACAAACTGCACCTCTTATATGTCTATATTGTCTAGTGAGCAGTCTGCACCCCTTGTCTGTCTCTATTGTCTAGTGTGCATTCTGCACCCCTTGTCAAGTGTACAGTCTTCTCCCCTTGTCTAGTGTACAGTCTGCTCCCCTTGTCTAGTGTACAGTCTGCTCCCCTTGTCTAGTGTACAGTCTGCTCCCCTTGTCTAGTGTACAGTCTGCTCCCCTTGTCTAGTGTACAGTCTGCTCCCCTTGTCTAGTGTACAGTCTGCTCCCCTTGTCTAGAGTACAGTCTGCTCATCTTGTCTAGTGTACAGTCTGCTCCCCTTGTCTAGTGTACAGTCTTCTCCCCTTGTCTAGTGTACAGTCTGCTCCCCTTGTCTAGTGTACAGTCTGCTCCCCTTGTCTAGTGTACAGTCTTCTCCCCTTGTCTAGTGTACAGTCTGCTCCCCTTGTCGATTTGTTTTCCCTTTGTTTAAAAAAAATATATGACCTGACAGTCTTGTGACACACAGCGACACACACATACACACTCATACACACAGATACACAGACAGGGAGACACACAGACACGTATGTTCTTCTTCTTTCATTGCACTTCAAATGTATTCAAAGAAATCCATGACGTCACATTGATTTTAATTTGTGCAGACGTTCGTATGGAAGAAAATGTTTGTATATATATATAGTATATATATATCCAGATATATAAAGATATAGATAAGCTTTTGACAATGAATTAGTTGATGTATAGTGAAAGCAGAGGCGAAGTGGGGTTGGACATCAAACCCTCAAGAGATTGTATATCCTCGGTGAAGTAAAGTGGCAATCAATGTACAACGTTTGGGTTTTAAGAAAAAATCAAAAGGAGTGGGACAGGATGGCAGGTGGGGGTTTGGGGTGGGTCGTTGGGTTTTGAGTTGGTTTGGGGGGGGGGGCGGGTGGGGTGTGCAGTGATTTAAATCAGTCTCTGTTTGATAAACGTGACGATACGATCGAAGTTTTCTTTTTAAATAGCGACGTATTATCTGTGCCCGCTCGCCTGATACGCCCCTGGGGTCCTTGAGATGGGTCGACGAGCCTAATCGATAGCCAATAGTTGTTTAAAAGTACCACCGGCTTTTGATTTAAACAGTTTTTGATTGGGTCTTGGATCGCCTTTTCATCTTACATTTCAATCGCGAATCGCTAACGGCAAATAAAATTATATAATTATATGTACAGTCTGCTCCCCTTGTCTAGTGTACAGTCTGCTCATCTTGTCTAGTGTACAGTCTGCTCCCCTTGTCTAGTGTACAGTCTCCAACCCTTGTCTAGTGTACAGTCTGCTCACCTTGTCTAGTGTACAGTCTGCTCATCTTATCTAGTGTACAGTCTGCTCCCTTTGTCTAGTGTGAAGTCTGCTCCCCTGTCTAGTGTACAGTCTGCACCCCTTGTCTAGTGTACAGTCTGCACCCCTTGTCTAGTGTACAGTTTGCTCCCCTTGTCTAGTGTACAGTCTGCTCCCCAGGTCTAGTGTACAGTCTGCTCCCCTGGTCTAGTGTACAGTCTGCTCCCCTTGTCTAGTGTACAGTCTGCTCCCCTGGTCTAGTGTACAGTCTGCTCCCCTTGTCTAGTGTACAGTCTGCTCCCTTGGTCTAGTGTACAGTCTGCTCCCCTTGTCTAGTGTACAGCCTTCTCCCCTTGTCTAGTGTTTTGAAGAAATTAACACTGGAAGTGCCGCCATTGAAGCTTTTTTATGAAGGTCTCAGAGAAGTCTCAAGGATCAACTGATTGAACCAATCCTCAAAATAACCCCACTTTATTGTCCATTGGCTAATGTTGAGACCATCGCGACCCGATAAGACCAACCTGGGTAGCTATACCCTTAGATTTTTTTTCGGGAGAGATTTTAGAGTATTTTAATATGTTGGTTTAAAAAAAAAAGTGTGTGTGTGTGGAGGGGTGGGATTACTGACATTGGCCATGACGTAGTTTGGTAAGGAAAGTGGTTGAATATAGTCACGTGACACGGAGAATGTAAGCAAGGCCGTTAGAAGAGATGGTGCACCACTTTCGCCATTCATTGATGGACTACGTGCGGGGAAAATCCGGATGTTTAAAGCGCTGCAGACGCGGGAATACCCGGATGTTTGTAAGACCTTCAGACACTGGCAACAGCCAACAGGAAATGGCAAAAAAAAGGGGGGGGGGGCAAGGACCTTTCAAGTGGATGAGAAGTCAGATTTGTAACATAGAGGTTAAGAAACGATAGTAGTGGTCATTGGCACTAGGGGTGGGTACATATGTACACTCGTTTATTCGGCAATAATGCAATTTTCACATACACACACACACGTAGGCACGAGCCCATCGGTCTGAAATTGTCCCCAGAAAGATATTTCCCTTTCAACGTAATCAAGAATATTTTTATGATCACATTAAAGATAGGTCATATTTTAGAGGTCAAGAGAGACTCAGCTACGCCCCCCCCCCCTTTCCCA
Source organism: Lymnaea stagnalis (assembly GCA_964033795.1). Taxonomy (NCBI): domain Eukaryota; kingdom Metazoa; phylum Mollusca; class Gastropoda; family Lymnaeidae; genus Lymnaea; species Lymnaea stagnalis. Next base: position 791,367 of record CAXITT010000319.1, on the reverse strand, counting down.
GGCCCGCACCTTGCACATTCTGGCCCCCCNTTATTGCCCGACCTTTAAGTTGAACATCCCGTTAACATGAAGGAGACAATATTCTAGAATCTAAAAAATTAAAAATCCTAAGTCTTTGTTTGAATGTAAACAAAACAAAAAAAAAACAAACAAAAAACATCAAAAAAATATATTTAAAAAAAATTGAATTAATAAAAAAAATCTCTCATGGGTGTAGCAAGTGGATGGATTGTCTTGGATAGAACTACCCCCCCCCCCAACCCCACCTTGCCAGAGCAACACCGACCAAGCAGCTAAAGGGATATATTTATTGCACGCCCCTTTTGTGAAACACCTAATGCATCCCTTATTTCCTCCAACCATTTCTCAGCGCACCTCCCCTCCCCAGCTTAATTTTCTCGATCCGCCCCTGATAACTGCCATAATTTCTCTTTCATAATAGTACGCGTTCAAACATATTGAAACTAGACAATGCTTTATTTTTTTTTGCATTTTGAATTGTGCTGTCCAAATGAATCTATGTGTTCATGCGTAGGCACTCTCTGATGGATCACTACACACTACTTTATTTTGTGCATCTTGCGTAGCGCTGACCAACTAGATCTATGTGTCCATACGAAGGCACTGTCTGATGGATCACTTCGGCGCTTTGGTGTCCTTTTATCGATGATAGTTGTGTGACAATGAGAAACTCGGTGGCTGACGTTGGAAAAAGGGTTTGGGGGGGGGGAGAAACGGGATATATATCGGAGGGATGGACAATGAGGGGAGATATGTTAGTTATGAGGACAAGGGTTTAGGGCCAAGGCAGAGGGAGGAGGGGGTGTGGATTAAAGGCAGTGGGAGGAGGGGGTGTGGATTAAAGGCAGAGGGAGGAGGGGTG
>CAXITT010000319.1:764312-778894 GCA_964033795.1 Lymnaea stagnalis | reverse complement strand
CATTATTCCCATCTAAACCCATTATTCCCATCTGAACGCATTATTCCCATCTAAACCCATTATTCCCATCTGAACGCATTATTCCCATCTAAACCCATTATTCCCATCTGAACCCATTATTCCCATCTAAACCCATTATTCCCATCTAAACCCATTATTCCCATCTGAACGCATTATTCCCATCTAAACCCATTATTCCCATCTGAACGCATTATTCCCATCTAAACCCATTATTCCCATCTGAACCCATTATTCCCATCTAAACCCATTATTCCCATCTAAACCCATTATTCCCATCTAAACCCATTATTCCCATCTAAACCCATTATTCCCATCTGAACGCATTATTCCCATCTGAACGCATTATTCCCATCTAAACCCATTATTCCCACCTGAACCCATTATTCCCATCTAAAACCATTATTCCCATCTAAAACCATTATTCCCATATTACAGGCACAAGTCAAGTTACGGATTATTAAAAGGAATCGATAAAGCCTTGGGCCTTCTAAGGGTCTGTAGGCATGGGCGCCAGTTTCTGAACGTTACTCAGCAGGATGAGGCGCCATAAGGTAGTGTAATTTTGTTACTCCCAAACTTATACTATTAAAATCATTGATGGATTATTGTTCCCTGTATTTGAACACGTAATTGTAATCCATGTTTTTTGTATAGTCTTTCTGATTGTGACATTAAAAAAAAACAACTGTTCACTGAAAAATGACGACTGAGCATCGTCATCATCCAATTTAGCAACGAAATAAATAAGCTCGTCAATCAACGACAACAGTCTTTTTTTTTCTTCTTGTTTCAGACTCCATGTTCCAATAACAGACACCAGAAAATAAAAATTGTACAAATGGCAATTCTTGTCTACGATAAATTATGTGTGAGTTGGAACAGGGGCACCGAGACTGCCTGACTTCCCATGTCCCGGATGTCGGGATCAGATTCCCGGGTAATCACCGGAATAATGGCGCGCATATGCGATAGAGATATCTGGTCAGCCGTAAGGGATCGCCGGTTCTCAGTGGGCGGATCCGTAGAAAGGTCAAAGGAGTGTTCCGTAATATGACGTGGCGATGCGTTAAGGATATTAGCATAGCAAGACTATCATATTTTTTTTCAGCGGTAACTGTCACAAGAAACGGAACTGTACCATGGAGCTCACGGCTGTTAAGTTGATGGTCACAAGGACAGCAACCCGTTTCTAATTTTAGGTTGACGGCTCGAGAGACAGCCAACCGGTTTGTGTGTTGCGTTTATGGTCGCTGTGACAACCACCAGGTTGGTAAAATGGGTTGATCGCCACTGTGACAACCACCAGGTTGGTAAATTGGGTTGATCGCCACTGTGACAACCACCAGGTTGGTAAATTGCGTTGATCGCCACTGTGACAACCACCAGGTTGGTAAATTGGGTTGATCGCCACTGTGAAAGCTACCGGGTTGCTTAATTGGGTTGATTGCCACAGAGACAGACAAAAAGAAAAAAAAAAGCCAAGTCACCCATCGCAACTTTGGTTAGATACCTCAAAGAAAGCCTTGTTGAAATAGTTGATTGAATTCCATCGACAGCAAACACTTTTGTTACTTTAGGTTGATTACCCTGTGACAGCCAACAGGTGAGTGCGTTGAGTTGTTTGGCCTGTGACAGCAAACATGTGGGTATGTTGTGTTGATTGCCTTATGACAGCCAACAGGTGAGCATGTTGTGTTGATTGGCCTGTGACAGCAAACAGGTGGGTATGTTGTGTTGATTGCCTTATGACAGCCAGCAGGTGAGTATGTTGTGTTGATTGGGCTGTGACAGCAAACGGGTGGCTATGTTGTGTTGATTGGCCCGTGACAGCAAACGGATGGGTATGTTTGGTTTACTGTCATGTGACTAAGGATGGGTATTTGGGTTGATTGCTCTGCGGCAGCCAACAGCTATAGAACATTCCCAACCATGTGGACCAACAGAACATTCCCAACCAGGTAGGCCAATAGAACATTCCCAACCAGGTGGGCCAATAGAGCATTCCCAACCAGGTAGGCTGTTACACACTGGCTTCTAATATGAGAAATTAATCTCCTATTTTAATTTTATTGGCTCGTTGTAAACAGTGCCTAACAAAGGACGATACCATAGAGTCAACGATAGTAAAGATACGAAATAATTACAATCAATAAGATTTATTTAAGTCTTAATATAATTACAAAAGAAAAGAAAATATAATGACAATCATCAACTTACAGTATAGTAGATCTTGTACCAGTACGCAGTTAACACAGTTAGTACAATGTGCCAATGAATATTGATGCATGAAGAATGCAAATAAACACATATAAATACACAAAGAATAATACACGTCTCGTGAAGTTAAAAATATATATCTGAATCTCCGTCTCTCCGTATCTGTCACTCCATTACATACATGTAGCGTAAGACGCTTCCAGAAAAGACTTATGACGTGTTGTTTACATTTCTCGGGTTATCGAGAACATTCGACAATATGCTAGGAGACAGTCCAACCATGTTTAATTGGTAAACACAGTTGTAAACAAGATACATCAAAGAGATTTAACCACGCCCACAACAAACGTTACCGTCTGCTTGTAGTCTAATGCGGGGTCAAAGAAAGTTCACGCACGGGGAATGTGTGCTAAATAACATAGGTCAATAGAACATTTTAAACCAGGTGGGCCCATAGAACAGTAGGCCAATAGAACATTCTTAACCAGGTAGGCCATAGACCATTCCCAACAGATTCTGTTTGCACGTGATTACCTCGACATTAAAGATTGTATGAAGTAAGACTTACTTCTTCAACAAGCTCTCGTGAACTTTACGTATTCTGCGACAGGTAATCTACACTTTGGTCGTAGCGATAGCTCGGAGGCATCACTACCTTAGTTTGCTTTCCACGGATGCGGCGTCATCAAACGATAGCCTCTGACATTGAAGAGCAAGTCTGCTGGACAGTGTTGGACGCCCCGGCCTACATAGACCACCACCACCACCACCTGGTGTTTAAATAAAGCCAGTTCTGTGAATTGTCGGTTTTCTACAAGCGCCGCTTAAAAATGTCAGGGTGACCGGCCCGTCAGGGAAAGGGCCTTTTTTCGGGGCATTATTATTTATATATATATTTTTTTTTTACACCGCATGTGTTTTATAAGGCTTATTTCTTTGTGACGTCTTCGTGCATTTTGGTTCACGTTCATTGAAGGACACAAATTAAACAACACCTAAATCTAAGTTTTTCGTAAAAATCCCTGAGATGCATTTTTTAAAATGATTAGTTTCTATATTGGATATTGATATTCGAATGTCCCACCCGCTTGTACATCGACGATTCATCGCAGCAACTATTTCAGAAAAACAAAAGAAATTATTACGCACCAAACGCACATGCGATATTTTTTTTTAAAGAGTCTAATTCGCGCGGTTATGGAGAATTTTATTTCGTGAAATCAGAGTCATCATATTTTCCACATCTTCCCCCATCCCCACCCCCTTAAAAACAGAAGAAAAAAAATAATTTATGGGTTGGAGCTGAAAATTTGATAGAGTGTGTTGCCATCAGCAAAGAGTCTATGCGCCGATTTTCAGTTCGATAGGTTGCCATGAAGTGGGTCACTTAGCCGTCCAAAGATTTTGCCCTAAACACACAGCACAAAAGTGAAGTTAATATCAAGTCTACAACAACTCCAATGGAACGAAGCATAAGTTTTTGTTTTTTTTAAAGTCCAGACTAGTTAGACTTATCGTATTCCTACGCCGGCTAAACTTAAAGGGAAAAAAAAGGGGGGGGGGGGGAGACAAAGATGCCATTAACCGGCTTATGTCTTTTACGTATCCCAAACGGTACTAAGAAGGCTGTGTGATGTCATATTGACAAGCCGGAGTAGTGGGCCTGGAGGCAGAGGCTTTACCGTTGCTCATAAAAATCAGTATTTTTAGAAAGACAATATAAGTTTATTAAGCCTGACCAAGTTAGTAGATGTATGGGTTTATTCAGAAGACTCCCCACCCCTGCCCCCCCACCCCCACCCCATTTCCCGGGAAGGTCCTCCCATGTTCCACGATGCGGGATTCCAAAGATGTTTCATTACTGAGACAGTTCAGTTAAAGCGAATGTTTCATTATTGACACAGTTCGGTTAAAGCGACGGCGTAGTGCGTGTTGCTGTTAACTATTGTGTGTATTTTTTTTTAAAAAATATTTTAATATGGTCACGTGATGTCGAGATTATTTATGAGGGGAATTTGACACGTGACAACATGGCGGCCGTCGCGAAGTTGCCATGGTTTCAGCACATGGGGGGAAATGGCAGAGATAGACGCTTTCCAAAGAAAATTAGCAGGCCTCACACGATATATCGGGTTGCAAAAATTGTTTATGCCAACTGGCGATGTCTTTTGGCCATTTAACATGGCTGGATGGCGGGCAACTGTGGGTCAGGGAGAAGGAGCATTGAACTAGTGGAGAGTGAGGCCTTTGACAGAACTGTTGGGAATGAGGACTAGTATAGAACTAGTGGGGAATGAGGACTTTGGACTTTGGTAGAACTAGTGGGGAATGAGGACTTTGATACAACTATTGGGGAATGAGGACTTTGATACAACTATTGGGGAGTGAGGACTTTGATACAACTACTGGGGAATGAGGACTTTGATACAACTCCTGGGGAATGAGGACTTTGGTACAACTATTTACTTTGGTACAACTATTGGGGAATGAGGACTTTGATACAACTATTGGGGAATGAGGACTTTGATACAACTATTGGGGAGTGAGGACTTTGATACAACTACTGGGGAATGAGGACTTTGATACAACTCCTGGGGAATGAGGACTTTGGTACAACTATTTACTTTGGTACAACTATTGGGGAATGAGGACTTTGGTACAACTATTGGGGAATGAGGACTTTGGTACAACTATTGGGGAATGAGGACTTTGATAAACTATTGGGGAGTGAGGACTTTGATAGAAACATTGGGGAATGAGGACTTTGATACAACTATTGGGGAATGAGGACTTTGATACAACTATTGGGGAATGAGGACTTGAACATTCTACCTGAACTGCAGTTTATTGACCCAGGTTTAAAACTATCCAATAGCGACTGCCCAATTGACCTCTGCTAGGACATGACATATCACTGTCTGTATTTTCTACCATCCACGACAAACAGGACACGCAGAAATTCTATAGCAAAGCTTCCCGCATGGCCATTTGTACAGCTGAGATTATGGGAAGACCAAAACGGGAAAATAACACACGCAAGGATGGCGTACTTAGAGCCAGGTGTGCTAGGGGCACTGACAGGGGCACTGGCAGTGGTACTGACAGGGGTACTGACGGGCACTGACAAGGAAATCAAATGTGCCCAGAAGCTCGTTGCAAAAGAAAACAGTCAACTACGTTTCGGAAATGTCCTGGACAGTTTATTGTAGAATAAGATGGACACTGATTTAGACAGGACTGACCTGGTGATCAACGGTTGAACAACAGACTTTGTCTTATGAAAGAACTGACCTGCCATGAAAAACAGACTTTGTCTCCTGAAAGAACTGACCTGCCATGCTATAGAAGTTTTACATTGGCAGCTCTGGGTGCCAAGGGGACGTAATTGTATCAGACGCTCAGTTGGACGATTTTTTTAAAAGTACACGAGTTTCGACCCCTCGTGAACTCTTGTTGTCTCCCTTGTGAAGTGGATTCTGTCGTGGGTGTCATAAGTAGGTTATCCAGATCTTTTTTGCCCAATATTTAAGAGATCTCATCATAAGCTTGCCAGGTAGAGTTGCGTCAGAGCGAGTGCTTTTTAAAATTTCTATTTCTTTTTTTATGGGGCATGGGAATAGTGACGTAATGAATTGTAGGTCGATTTAGACTGTTGATTGAGCAGTTCCCAATTTATTTTTACGTGTTACCTCATTCGAACTCGGAGAATTTATATTTGACACGAAATGACGTCACAAAACAGGTTGCCAAAAATAATTATTCTGATCTGAAGATGAAGTTTACCACACATCGGACACAAACGCTAAAGACACATTGACATTTCGAGCATTTCATAATAACACGTTTTGCGGACAGGGCGTGCCTTGGTTATATAAGAGAGAACCGGGGCGCCCCATTGGATCACCCTGGCATGACGAGACACCTCGGCCTTGCATCGAGAGCAACATTGTTGTTGTTGTTGTTGTTGTTGTTGTTGTTTTTTTTTAAATCTTGAGCTTTATCAACAACATGTTCCGGGGTTTGTGTGTGTGTGTGTGTGGGGGGGGGGGTAATAAATTTACGTGACAATATACACCATCTTTTCTACCGTCACGTTCTGTCATCTGCTGTCACACGCATACATGCGTTGACGTGCATTTTCACGCACAGTGACAGAAGAAGAAAAAAAAAAAACTTACTCTCTGTCCTATACGACGAATGCACTTATCCCAGACTTTCAGACACTGCCAAAGAAGCCCATAGACTATCCTATTAATTCTGTCACTCGATGTCATAGACTGTCACTTCATCTCCAGACCACGGTGCTATTCGCTATTAACGTGGAAAAACTACACCCCAAGTGTGTCTAAATTGTAACCAAAGACGTAATCAAAACTAACGAGCCATTGAATACCCCAAAACCTCTGACCACCTTTGAATGGACTCGTCCATCACGCTAATGTCTTATTGTTTACTTCGCCATTCATGGTTACTTCCCCCCTTTTCCCACTTTGACTAATTTCCAGTTACCCTTTCCGTGAACTTGACCAACACAAAGCCAGCCAACTGGACCGACGTGCGCCGCCATTTTGGTTATAGTTGTCTATCAACTCTCGTACAAACATCAATATTTATGGAAACTATTAAGGCCTCTGAAAGCCTTCTCCATCCAGTCACAATGACAAGGCCTCTGAAAGCCTTCTCCATCCAGTCACAATGACAAGGCCTCTGAAAGCCTTCTCCATCCAGTCACAATGACAAGGCCTCTGAAAGCCTTCTCCATCCAGTCACAATGACAAGGCCTCTGAAAGCCTTCTCCATCCAGTCACAATGACAAGGCCTCTGAAAGCCTTCTCCATCCAGTCACAATGACAAGGCCTCTGAAAGCCTTCTCCATCCAGTCACAATGACAAGGCCTCTGAAAGCCTTCTCCATCCAGTCACAATGACAAGGCCTCTGAAAGCCTTCTCCATCCAGTCACAATGACAAGGCCTCTGAAAGCCTTCTCCATCCAGTCACAATGACAACTAGTAACCATGCCATCTAGCCCCAATGTCATATAATCCCCATGCCGATGTCATTTATTCCCCATGTCACCCAATCAACGTGTGTCACCATGTCACCCAGACACCACGTCACCGAAACACCATGTCACCCAGTAACCATGTCCCCCAGTCGCCATGTCAACCAGACACCATGTCACCCAGACACCACGTCAATATGACACCATGTCACCCAGTAACCATGTCACCCAGTCACCCAGACACCACGTCTCACAGACACGTGGTCACCCAGTCACCATGTCATCTAGTCATCATGTCACCCATTCACCATGTCACCCAGTCCCCATTTCATCTAGTCACCATGTCACAATGTCACCCAGTCACCATGTCTCACAGTCACCCTGTCACCATGTCACCCAGTCACCTTGTCATCTAGTCATCATGTAACCCATTCATCATGTCCCCGTGTCATCTGGTCACCATGTCACCATGTCACCCAGTCACCATGTTATCTAGTCACCATGTCACCCAGTAACCATGTCACCCAGTCACCCAGACACCACGTAACCCAGACACGTGGTCACTCAGTCACCATGCCATCAAGTCATCATGTAACCCAGTCACCATGTCACCATGTCACCCACTCACCATGTCATCTAGTCATCATGTAACCCAGTTACCATGTCACCCTTTCATCATGTCACCCAGTCACCATGTCATCTAGTCATCATGTAACTCAGTCATCATGTCATCTAATCATCATGTCATCTAGTCACCATGTCTCCCAGTCATCATGTCACCCAGTCTTCATGTCATCTAGTCACCATGTCATCTAGTCACCATGTCATCTATTCACCATGTCACCCAGTTACCCTGTCACTCGGTCACCGCGTCATCCACGCACTAGTCTCTCCTGCACATGACGATAGTAAACAACGGGAAACCCCATAGAATTGCGCTAGTAAACAACGGGAAACCCCATAGAATTGCGCTAATAAACAACGGGAAACCCCATAGAATTGCGCTAATAAAGCACGTCCGTGGGGAGTCAAACCCACGCCAAGGGCGTCATCGGGGCGCCACAACTGGAACAATTTGATTATTGGATCTGGGTTACTTTTCATCAACTTCCGGTCCCAAATCCCTAACGGATTCCTTATGCAAATCACATTGGACATTCCCGGGGGGGGTGGGGGTCAATAAATGAGATTAAATCTGTCTCTGACATCGGTCATGTCACGACATGCTGCAGTAAATAACATTTGGAGGAAAAAAGAGGGGGGTGAGTTGGGGTTTACATGTCGGACATTGAAATAAGAGGTCATCTGAAATTAGAGTAGGAAACCTCGTATTATCGTGTTTCGTAGACAAGACACATCATTTCATTATGTAGGTAATAGGTACATTATGTGACATCATTTCATTCTATAGGTACATTATGTGACATCATTTCATTCTGTAGGTAATAGGTACATTATGTGACAACATTTCATCCTGTAGGTAATAGGTACTTTATGTGACATCATTTCATTCTGTAGGTAATAGGTACATTCTGTGACGACATTTCATTCTGTAGGTAATAGGTACATTATGTGACAACATTTCATTCTGTAGGTAATAGGTACATTATGTGACAACATTTCATTCTGTAGGTAATAGTGCTTTATGTGACAACATTTCATTCTATAGGTAATAGGTACATTATGTGACAACATTTCATTCTGTAGGTAATAGGTACTTTATGTGACATCATTTCATTCTGTAGGTAATAGGTACATTATGTGACAACATTTCATTCTGTAGGTAATAGGTACATTATGTGACAACATTTCATTCTGTAGGTAATAGGTACATTATGTGACAACATTTCATTCTGTAGGTAATAGGTACATTATGTGACAACATTTCATTCTGTAGGTAATAGGTACATTATGTGACAACATTTCATTCTGTAGGTAATAGGTACATTATGTGACAACATTTCATCCTGTAGGTAATAGGTACTTTATGTGACATCATTTCATTCTGTAGGTAATAGGTACATTCTGTGACGACATTTCATTCTGTAGGTAATAGGTACATTATGTGACAACATTTCATTCTGTAGTTAATAGGTACATTATGTGACAACATTTCATTCTGTAGGTAATAGGTACTTTATGTGACAACATTTCATTCTATAGGTAATAGGTACATTATGTGACATTTCTTTCTGTAGGTAATAGGTACTTTATGTGACGTCATTTCATTCTATAGGTACATTATGTGACATCATTTCATTCTAAAGGTAATAGGTACTTTATGTGACGTCATTTCATTCTATAGGTACATTATGTGACATTTCATTCTATAGGTACATTATGTGACAACATTTCATTCTGTAGGTAATAGGTACATTATGTGACAACATTTCATTCTGTAGGTAATAGGTACTTTATGTGACGTCATTTCATTCTATAGGTACTTTATGTGACAACATTTCATTCTATAGGTAATAGGTACATTATGTGACAACATTTCATTCTGTAGGTAATAGGTACTTTATCTGACGTCATTTCATTCTATAGGTACATTATGTGACAACATTTCATTCTGTAGGTAATAGGTACATTATGTGACAACATTTCATTCTGTAGGTACATTATGTGACATCATTTCATTCTATAGGTACATTTTGTGACATCATTTCATTCTATAGGTACATTTTGTGACATCATTTCATTCTATAGGTACATTATGTGACAACATCTTATTCTGTAGGTACAGTTTATGACAACATTTCATTCTGTAAGTACAGTTTATGACAACATTTCATTCTGTAGGTACAGTTTATGACAACATTTTATTCTGTAGGTACAGTTTATGACAACATTTCATTCTGTAGGTACAGTTTATGACAACATTTCATTCTGTAGGTACAGTTTATGACAACGTGTCATTTTTAGGTACATTATGTGACAACATTTCATTCTGTAAGCTCAGTATGTAACAACCTTTCATTTTGAATCTTCATTAAAGTCGGCCAGTGATAATCAATGTCTTAAAGATGGATCACGCGATGACGTGTCACTTCAAGAGACCCCACAGCCCAGTCATTCCTAAATCACGACGCAGCATAAAACACATTGGTGACGTCCATCGTGGTCTGGAGATGACGTGTCAGTCTTTGACGTTGACGGGTACTGCCCCATATGACAGTCTATGACCAGTGGCGTATCGAGGGTGTTTGGCGCCCGGGGACAAGATCCATTTTAAAGCGCCCCCTTTTCTTTTTTTTAAACTCTCAAACCCATTATTTTTTTGAATAATATAATATCAAAGCACATTTTGGCACCTAACTAGCTTGCGCCGGGGGACATCTGTCCCCCCCTTCCCCTCCCTCGCTACGCCTCTGTCTATGACATCGAAGTGCATTGCCCCATAGGACTAAGAAGTGCATTGCCCCATAGGACTAAGAAGTGCATTGCCCCATAGGACTAAGAAGTGCATTGCCCCATAGGACTAAAAGAAGAAAAAAAATAGAATAAAACACATTAAAACCCCACCGGATCTGCAAACCCCCCCACCCCCCCCAAAAAAAAGAAAGAGCCCCCCCTCCCCCACACTCCCCGCCCCCCCACGTCTCCCTTTGCCTAGACTATTCAATTACACCCGCTGGGGACACCTTAAAAAAAAGAAAGAGCCCCCCCTCCCCCACACTCCCCGCCCCCCCACGTCTCCCTTTGCCTAGACTATTCAATTACACCCGCTGGGGACACCTACCAATCATTAAAACTCTTTTATCTTATCGAAAGTGATTGTCAGGACAGGAAGTGACCCTTTTTATGACCGATAAACCACCGAGATCGCCCCCCCCCCCCCCCACGCACCACGACTTTGTTACGTTGGAAGGAAAAAAAAATATGTCCTACATCAGTTAATTGCGTCGGGCCATAAATTGGTCAATAATACCAATGTCCAGAAACTGGTGTTTTCTCATTAAAAAAAAATAAATATTATGCTCACTCTTGATAAACTGGCTGGTCTGCCCCTAGTGTGTTTGGATGGCTGGTATTAACTCCCGTGTCTAGAGAAGGCCGGACTTGTTATTGGTGAGCTAATGAAACATTTTGTTACCTCGGCGGTCCTCAAACTGCGGGGTCGCCATCCCTTTTTTTTTTTTTTGGGGGGGGGGTTCAAACCCCCCTTTACACAGGGGTCGCCTAAGACGATACACATTGGTGAGGCATCAACGAAAATAATTTTATGGTTAGGGCGTCACCACAACTACAGGAGTAACTGCATTAAAGGGTATCAAAGGGTCTCGGCTTCAGGAAGTTTGAGAACCACTGTGTTGACTGGAGCCAAACGAGGTGATTGAAGTCACCATTGAGTTTTACCAGACGCCCAGTCTGTGGGTCCGTGAATTTACGGCCCGTTCGTGAGTGAGTGTGAGTGACAGTCTGGTCAGTTGGTGAGCGTTAATGGGGCTGTACTTTAAATGAAACCATGTTCTTTTTTAAACCCTCTATATTAACGTCAATCTTGTTCATGTGTTTAGTTCTTTCTTCGGACAAATATTCGGACTGCCAATTGACCCACTTCCCGTCATCCTATCGAGCTGAAACATGGCACATAGATTCGTTGCCGATGACAACCCCCCAAAAATAATTTGTTCCTGTATTTTTAAAAAAAAAAAAGGTTGGTGTGAAAGGAATGTTGATGATTTCTTCAATGGGTGCGTGCTTTGGTGAGGAGACTAACTCTGCAGCCGCTTCTATGTGCGTTTGTATTTGTGACGTATTTGGGCACGCGGTTGAAATAAAATGTCACGTGACACGTGTTTTTGGCCAGACGTTCACCATCTTACGTGACCGCTTCTTAATAAAGGACCCATCACGTCCGAGGACACAAATGAACAAACCAAAACAAAAACACATATAAAGGAAATACACGAAACACCTGGTGTAAATGGATTGGTTTGAAAGTCATCTTTGAACGGTTTATAGAAAGTATATGTGTCAGAATTCCCTCAGTACGCTTGTCAGGAATGTAAACAAAAATAAAACAAAAAATGTAAATGAGGTAGCTTCTAAAAGAGGAATGATTCATGGGAATCCTCTTGCCTTCGAATTATTTCTAGCGGTCCCTATTTCTAAAGGTCACTGTGTCCAATGGTCACTCTTTCTAACGGTCACTACTTCTAAAGGTCACTATTTTCAATGGTCACCATTTTTTAAAGTCACTATTTTTAAGGTCACTATTTCTAAAGCTCACTAATTTTTAAGGTCACTATTTCTAAATGTCACTAATTTTCAAGGTCACTACTTTTTAAGGTCAATATTTCTAAAGTTCACTATTTCTAAAGGTCAATATTTCAAAATTTCACTATTTCTAAAGGTCACTATTTCTAAATGTCAATATTTCTAAAGGTCAATATTTCAAAATTTCACTATTTCTAAAGGTCAATATTTCTAAAGGTCACTATTTCTAAAGGTCAATATTTCTAAGAATTGATCTGTGTCGGTCAGCTGTTGCAAGCATAACATAAAATGAAATGAGGCATTCAAATGATCTATGCATATTGGTGACTGAAAATGGTCTCATGTTAAATTGACAGGTGTAAAACTGTTACAATTTTCGGTGTGACCTGTATCACTGCGGGCACCGTAAACAGTTCTCGGCGCACTCAGAGGTCGTGCCGGACTTGTTCGACTTCCGGAAACAATTTTTGGAGGGTTATGTGTGTGTGTGTGGGAGTGTGTGTGTGTGTGTATGTGTGATGATTGGAGAAATCTGAAATGATCTTGAACGGGCTGATATGGTCAGAACCCCCACCCCTCCTCCCACAACAGCCATTTTTGAGACCCACAAAATATATACTAGTGTGGTTGCACCATATCTAAGAATGCGGGAATGAGAGAGATAGATGGAAGATAGATAGATAGATAGATAGATAGATAGATAGATAGATAGATAGATAGATAGATAGATAGATAGATAGATAGATAGATAGATAGATAGATAGATAGATAGATAGATAGATAGATAGATAGATAGATAGATAGATAGATGGATAGATGGATAGATGGATAGATGGATAGATGGATAGATGGATAGATGGATAGATGGATAGATGGATAGATGGATAGATGGATAGATGGATAGAGAGAGAGAGAGAGAGAGAGAGAGAGAGAGAGAGAGAGAGACGCGTATTCGAAGGAAAGATCAAACTAAAATGCAGGGCCCTTGTTGAAATAATCTATTATTAAGAAACGACAGTCCGACACTATCAGCAAGTTAATTACTGGCCAGACCAGTGTTATCTGGAGCTGGGGCAGATAGGGCTTGGCGAGATTTGGCTTGGTTTAAAGTGGAGACATAATAACAATGGGAGATGTGGTTTGGTACAAGCTGAGGTGGTTGGGTACAAGCTGAGATGTAGTTTGGTACAAGCTGAGATGTGGCATGGTATAAGTTGAGATGGTTGGGTACAAGCTGAGGTGGGGTTTGGTACAAGCTGAGATGTGGCATGGTACAAGCTGAGATCGTTGGGTACAAGCTGAGATGTGGTTTGGTACAAGCTGAGATGTGGTTTGGTACAAGCTGAGATGTGGTTTGGTACAAGCTGAGATGTGGGTTTGTACAAGCTGAGATGTGGTTTGGTACAAGCTGAAATGGTTGGGTACAAGCTGAGATTTGGTTTGGTACAAGCTGAGATCGTTGGGTACAAGCTGAGATGTGGTTTGGTACAAGTTGAGATGGTTTGGTACAAGCTGAGATGTTGTTTGGTACAAGCTGAGATGTGGCTTGGTACAAGCTGAGATGTGGTTTGGTACAATATGAGACATATACTATACGATAAGATCCCCCCTTTTTTCCTATTCCGTGACACTGGGTGCGCATATCTCTTAATCCTCACCTAAAATGTCAAGGTTGATGCTATGTGAACCTAAGGTTAAAGGTTAAACGATCACCGACCAGCCCGCCACCTGCAGCATCAGGTTCAGCTGTTTACAACACAACCTTTCCTTGTTATTTAGACTTACCCTGCTTACCCCCTTTCCCCCTCCCCCCCCCCCCATCCGATGATCTCATAAAGAGGTAGTGAGTGCTTTGAGTTCAAGGCCTACGTCTGATGTTAGTGGCGTCACTCAATGTCAGGGATTTCCACAGATTTGACGTCATCTATGACGTCATGGTTAATTATTTTTACAAAAAATATGTGTACAATAATAAGGTGCGCTTTTTTCCTCTTGATGTTTTCTTTGTTTTTATGCTGCTTGAAATTAAGAAGTCTTGTCAACAGATGTCCGGCCAATGTATTAATTGGGCTTGAGCCGTTGTTATCTTTCGGCGATGAGGAGCGGGGGGGGGGGGGGG